>JANVCK010000241.1:0-13896 GCA_026546655.1 Epizoanthus illoricatus | reverse complement strand
CACAAGCGAAACAGAGTGCACGCACGTAAATTAAATCACACATTCGCAACCACAGCACAACGCATCTCAAACAATGTACGCATACAAATCAAGTACACGTACGCCAACCAAAGCGTATATAAAGCACGCGGACGGAAACCAAAGCACACGCAAGCAACCAACGTACACGCAAGCAACCAACGTACACGCACTATTTCCGTTCTCACGCCTGTTTTCTTGCACTTCAACGCACACACACGGGGAACAAAAGCATGTGCCTATTTATATGCACATAACAACATCAATATACGCTATCTTATGTGTGTGTATATATATATGTTGAATAAAGGAGAAAGAAAAACTTGTTGCCCTGAGCGGTGATGACCACTACACTATCAGGACAACCATGCTGGCAACATAGCAATCTCTGAAGTGAGCGGGAAAGACTATCTTGCTATACTTGTATCTATAAAGACGATCCTTGCACAGGCGGTGGTACAAACACAAATTACTGAACATAAATACAAATATTGGTAAAATAAAAGGAGTACAGATGACGACAGAACTGGACGCAACTGCATCATTACACTACCTTCGCCGCTCTCTCTCCAGGGTCGACCGCATACTATCCCCTCTCTCGCTTGTGATTTCACTTTCTGATAGGCTTCGTGACAGAAACGACTCTTCCTCCATGTCGCGCAAACTTTCCAGCATTGATTCCATCATCAATCCCTCTTCTTCCCTCTCTCGCAGAAACTTTTCCTGCAGATCCTTGAACTCATTTTCAGATCTCTCCTGCGTTTTTTCAAGATCTTCCAACTCAAATCTCAGTCCCTTTGTGTCCTCGTTAATTTTCTCAGTTTCCAGCGAGAGCCTTTCCTGCTTGTGCGCAAGCTGTAGCTTGCCTTCCGCTTCAATATCCTTTAGAGCGATCTTATGTTCTTTTATAATATACACTTCGTCTTGCAGACCTTTAGAAGATAGATCACGTTCGAGAAAGTTTGCAATGCAGAGAAAACCATCCTCTGCTTTGGAGGCGAGTCTATTTTGTTTCCCTTCAATTTCAGCCACGTGTTTTTTGCTTTCATTTAGTAGCATTTTAACCTGGTTGTATTTGCGTTGACATTCTTTCAAATCCTCTTCAACTATTTCCAGGTTCTGTAATTTCGAGTCGTCTAACCCGTCAATACTAATTCGCTGACGTTCAAGAGTTTCACGCATTTGTTCCTTCGCTTGTTCCAAGAAATTCAGTTCTTCTTCCAACTCTTTGCCCATTCTTTCTCGAACATTTAGATCCTCCTGCTGAAGCAAAACTACGTGTGCCTTCTTTTCTTCAACTTTAACAATCTGAACATCTAACTGCTTTTGAATTTCGGCTTTTTCTTCGCCAAACCGATCGTCTAGTTCTTCCGTCATTTTACCGATGTGCGCCTCCAATATTTTCAATTCTTCTTTTTCTTGTAAGATAGCATCTTCTCTTGTAGCCGCCTCGTCTTCAAACGTTTGTCTTTTCCATTCAATACCCTCTTCTTTCTTCTTCACCGATGTCACCAGTCGTTCCTCCAGTTCTCGATATTTACTCTTCTCAGCTTCTATCCGTTCATTTTCTTCCCTCGTCCTTTGTTCTAGTTTTGTTTGTGCCTCGGCAAGATTATCCGCAGCAAATTCAATCATTGCCTCATATTCCCCAACTTTGTTCTCGAAAAATTTTCGTTCATCAGCGAATTCCTTTCGTTGTTCCATAAAATCCAGTTCTAACATTTCCCTTCGGTTCTTGATATCGTTGTTGGCGATTTCTAGCGCAAGTTCTCTTTGTGTTCTTAATTGCTCCAGTAGTCCTTCGTTCTTCTTAATCTCCTCAACAGCTCTTCCCTTTTCCTTCACGAACTGTTCTTTCTCTAGTAGAGCTTCTCGCCTTTCCTCCTCCAAAGCGTTGAACTTGATCTCATATTGTCTTTTCAACTCGTTTAACTTTTCTCTTTGCAAGTGGACTTTCGTGGAGTTACTTTCCCATTTTACTCTTAACTCCTCCCGTTGTCTAACAACGTCTTCAAGCATTCCGTTTCTCTCTGCCTCTAATTCCACAATTCGCTTCATATCTTGGCTTAATCGCGCAAGTTCATCTTCCTTTTGCTGCCGAACTTTGTTTCTCAAATCGGAAATTTCCATCTCGGATTTATGTCTGGTCATCTCGCTCTCCTCGCGTGCCTTGGCTACCAGCTCCCTTCGACTTCTGATCTCATGTTCGCGGATTTCCAGCTCGTTCTTGAGTTCTTGCTCTCGCTTTCGCCTTTCTTGCTCGTTTTGCTCGTGTTTCTGTGCTAGCTCCTGCACTCGTTTCCTGTTGAATACAACAGGAGAAAGCACATCTCATTGCTCATCAAAACACTTATAATCACTGCAAGGTTGGTTTATATCATGCAATTAATACCATCATATGCAGCCATATTCATGCAAATGAGAGCCGCCATCTTGGATTGCGAGCTTCCACTAAGACTTTACGCGGAGTTTATATATTACATGACAAAAATTATTTTGGTTTTCACTTCAACTTTTCATGATATATTTGCCATAAAATTATTAGCAGAATTTACATAAAAGTTGTTGGAAGCCAGCTTGATAGCCGGAGTATATGCCTCAGCGCAAATTGAGGTGTAATAAATGCGGGGTAACTACAGTTTCCCTTAGTCACACATGAAGGCTGAAGATCATCGTCACAAGGCAATACTTCCTCTGGGGTAAAACAGCCCCAAATGCCACGCATTAGTCTAGATAATGTTTGGCACCGATTATAAATTGACTACAATCACGCAGGGAAAGTACTTTTATAGTAATTTGTAGTCAGTTTTCTTGCACATTTTTAAAGCTAGGTGCATATTTTCGTTGTGATTCCATTCCGGTTTTTATTTATTTTCATTTTTAAAGCGGGCAAAGTTTCCTGTACTGTATTTTCTAGTATTGCAAGAACGTTGGTAGCACGATTAGTAGACATGCGTCGTTATTATTTTTCTATTGTCGCAATCATGAGATTTTGGTTTTTGTTGAATTTGTTACTTAGAAGTTTTAAAAATTACTCCAAGTACTGCGAGTGGCTTTAGCTAGGTGTAGTACGTCGAGTTCATTATACATTAAAGAAGTTAAAGTGTTTGCCTACAAAACACAACTTTTCGTCATGAGGGTAGAAGATTTGCGATGGCGTTTCGAGCGCTAGTCCTTCCTCAGAACCGAAGTATATATATCGTAGTACATCTGACGAAGGGCTAGCGCTCGAAAAGTAAGCTCAAACCTTTCATCCTCACGGCGAAAAACATAGCACATCAACTTTTAGTTGATCAATCTCATTATTTGGCCTACTCGCCGATGTAGAAAACCTAGATTTTTTAGAAACTAGTCTACCAGAGTTTATTTTAAATTCAAGTTGAGTGTGCTGCAATAAAAGACCAGATACAACACACGACGCGAACTGAAACAGACACAGTGTCTTGTCCCTTCCTTGCACAGCTGGGGAAACCAAAGTTCATTCATGAAATGCCGCTTTGTGTATCCAGGATGCCAGAAGTTAGACCCGCTCAAGAGGCGGTTATATGTCTGTCTTATGTTTCGCTTCGTCTGCTTCTGGCCTCCCGTTCTTTTATATAGCCCGCCACTTATGCTGGTCTAACCTCTTGCCACCAGGGTACGACTTTTATAAAAACAAGTAAAAACAACTTGTTTCTATAGTTTAAATAAGATGAAGTACTCTCCTTAGAAACAAACTCAAGATTGGTTAAACATATTTCTTTAGCACATTGTTAAACAAAGCTTTATTGTTACTGATTCATTTTATTTCCTTTTCTGGAATTACAAACAATTCTCTGTGATTTACAACAGTTTATAAGTTCTTACAATTGCTGTGTAATTTGCAGTTATAAAATCCTACTTCCAGGTAAAATTACTAATATATTTTGCCGAGGGTTTTCTGCTCTTTATGACAGCATAGTTTCATGTGACAATGACAACGGTTTACAATGGTGCTTGTGACCTCAGTAATTTAGTTTCGCATATATGTTTGATACGTGCAGTGTAAGTGTGCCAAAACTCAACAAGAGATGAGGATCATGCACATGCGCACTCATGCACACAAGCGCATACTAATACGTACACACACACATGTTGTGCAGACACATGCACTTGCACATACACGGATACGCACATAGACGCATATGCAGACACACACACGCACGCAGGCATTTGTACACACGCATACACATGCAAACACAAGCGCGTATACGCGGTACACACACACACACACACACTCAAGCACACACAGCTTATGCACACATGCTTACGCACACGCACGCGCATAGGCAGGCACACCCATAGACACGCACGCGCATAGGCTCGCACGCGCATGGGCACGCACGCGAAAAGACACGCACACACATGTCGCATGTAATAGGCACGCACGCACATAGGCACTCACGCGCATTTGCACGCACGCGCATATGCACATACGCACGCACATACGCTCACACGAATACGCGCACACACGAATAAATACGAGCACAAACACAAAGACACAAACCAGAGGACACCAACATACGCCCACACACACGCAGGCACGTACACAAACAAAACAAACAAACAAACAAACAAACAAACAGATACATGTACTGCCGGATACACGCGTCAATAAACAAACAAACATACTTGTCCCCCCCCCCAACTCACAACCCAACATTCATGATATGGACACAAATTTATATACGTTCGCTTAAATGCATTCTTTACTGAATGACGACACATGCAAGGACTTTATAAACAACAAACTCAAACAGTTGCTTATTTTCTTTCTATTCTCAGCCGTGCGGGTTAAAAACGAGCACAAAGAGTTATAGCCCCAAAACAATGTCCCAGCTTTTAATCCTGACATGGTACGGCCCAGCCAGTTTATAAACGTGCACTATTTTGATATTTTTTCTGTTTAATTTATTTGCAGTAGCATTCGCTGTCATGAGATTTTTAATATTAATGCTTCATTCTATATTAACAATTAAAATGTTTAAAAGTTCACAAAGTTTTTATAATGCAGCCTAGTTATCGCCGGGGAGATCTGGTATTTTATCACAATGTGTCAGCATTCAATACAGGTCTCAATCTCGACCACAGAGCTCTTCTTTCTATTGCGCATGCCTGACCTGACGGCGAGAAGAGCTCTGGGAAACTCTTCGCTGACACGCATGCGCAAAAGAGACGAGCCCTGGCGCTGTAAAGCCAGGTTAGCCCTATTTTGGCTACGCTTCCGCCAGAGAGTTTCCCAGAGCCCTTCATTCCTGCCGCAGGCCAGATAAGAACGTGGGCTCTGAGGGTCGAGATCAAATGCATCACGCATGCGCCAAACTGTCGTTTTTTACCCGCTACACGCCTTTTTTATATAAGAACACGGAGACTTAAATTTGCCTAAATGCTAAGAAGAAATGAAGAACAAGCTCAGACTGATGTTCAGAACTACAAAAATCCATTTGTATGTTTTCAGATGAAATAATAAAATTCACGACTAACATCTTTCGATAGAAAACCTGATTTTCCTCACGCACATGTTGTCAGTGACATGGCTTAAAGTTTTTGTATAATTGTGGAATATATTTGAAGGGTTATGATTTGGATCCTCTTTGGACTACTTGCAACGACAGTCAGGTATGTTGAATAAATTTGAAATAAGAATAATTTAAGAAAAATCTGTATGTAGGCTGAATTTGCCATAAAATGTAAAAAAATTATCTCAGGTTTGGATAGCATAATTTAAGCTCCAAATGTCGCGTTTATAATTCCTCATATGAAGAACTTGATACACAATGACAGTTATGGGCAGCCATTGTTCAGAAATGTCAATTATACTTCGGAGAAACTCGCGGGAAGTTTTGCTTCGGCTAAAGTGCGAAGTATACCGCGTTAGAGTCAAGCGAAAATACATTACTGCAAATGTAATACAGCGTTGTCTATTTCTCTTGTAGGCAAATTTGTAATTTATATTTCAGCTAATATCAAGTATAAAGACTCACCTGGCTTCTTCCACATTTTGCACTTCAAGGGCATGAAGCTTCCGTTGTCTTTCGAGTTCCGCTCTAAAATGAAAACATAACAGTAATTATATTAATAAATTATATTAATAAACGGCTTTAAAAATAACAAATTGTACGTCCGTCTGATCTGATCTGCAGTATGGAAGTTAATTGTCTGGCCAACTATAGTGAATCAGCGATTAATTTAAATGAAAGCTGTACCTTGTTTCCTCTAGTCTTCGCGACTCATCATGAATCTGTTTCGCAAACTCAGCCCTGAAAAGCAAACAAAACAGTAAAAAAGCAAGCAATTGAACCTGCAACTAATTCTGTACCAAACAGAATTTGGTAACAAGAGCTACAATGGAATAAAGCAAACGAAAAGGTTGAGAATTGTTTTAAACAAACAGTGCCACCTGTTTGCTTAATTAAATTACATTACTGTCACAATGAAGCATCTAATATTTCTACATGTTTTATAGTTCCTTTCACAAAGCATCAGATAACAAAGTTTTCTTAACAACGACAACACGGAATGGCCACTTCAATACGAGAAACTTAAAAATGATATCTGAAACTGAACATTTTGGGTTTCAGCTCGCATATTGCTTACTCTAAACAAAACAGAAAACTTTCACATAGTTACATCTCTCTTTTAACGTGCTTTTTACCGTTCATAAATAATTGAGACTTGATACAAAGAGCGTTGCTTTTGTATGTACTTTCTTGTTCAAGAAAACCACGAATCAAATGACATCCTTTGCTAGAAAAAAGGGGCCTGGTCTATTTATCAAGTCCAGAGTAACATAGTCTTCGACTTTTCGAAATTTAACTTAAAATTTCCTTGACTGCTGTCAGACGGACATTAGAAATATATTGTGAGTACTCCTACTTAGCAAAAAATCTGGCTATAATCTAGTTCTTTCCGAACCAATGATCTGAAAACCGGGCTGAAAACTAACCCTGATCCCCAGAGACACTGGCTGCTATGGTGAGGTGAATTATTAATATCTTTCTCACTCGATAATAACCCCTGAGAAAGCACATTGTAACTGTTAATGGTTAATGGTCTCATCCTACCTCGCTTCCTCGATTCGATGAGCTTCTTGTTGCTTCTGCTTTTCAAGCTCATTCCTAAAAAGAAGATGGACCAGCTTAGCATTAAATAAAAAAACAAACAAGAACTTTTCATAAAAAACCGAGCTTTACAACGTCAAGGAAGCTCTGCGCCTCATAATTTTCTGCGTAACATCACAATCTGACATTTTGAACCAAAAGGATCAAATGCAAACTATATACTGAAAATGGAAGCATTTCACTTGTTTGGTTGTAGCTTTCCCGTTGACACTGAACGACATCAGTTCAAACTCAACGACTCTTACATGAAGAAAATACAATACATTCATGAGGTCTAAAAGTGCTACAATCAACTGAAGCAAATCCAATTCTAAACTTCGTCAGTAAATAACTATCACGTAAGCTGAGCTGTAGATAACAATTTCTGTTTGGGGGGAGGGGAAGCAACGTTTTGAGTACCGAACATCTGCTCTCCCAAGAAATTGTGGAAATTATGCAGCTTCGAAATGTTATTTCCAGCCATTTCAGGGAGGATATATGCATACTATCTACCTAACCACACTAAATAGTTGAGATAGAGTATTGTTTTAAAGTTCCATTGTTATTTGCTGGGGATGAGGGAACTGCCCCCTTCCCCCCACCCCCCACCTGCATGGTAAGAATGCAATCATGACACACAATACCATAAAATTAAGGTCATCGGGTTTTTTTTCATTTCAGTATGGGTTGTCTACTAAACCGAAATCAAGCCAAGTAAAAGTTAGGAGAAATAACTTACCTCGCTTCTTCCAACTGTCTGCTAAGGTCCTCCTCCCTGTCATAGATAAATAAAGCAAAACTGTGAAGAATTGTAATCACGAACACAGAAATAACCTTATAAACGGCATTAAGATAACAAACACCAACTTTCTTTTTGTATAATTCTCAAACTGATACACATTCAACTTTTGGTCTTAATCAGTCCTGACTGAGAGAACCTACGCTATTTTCGGTTTCTAGCTTGTCAAATATGGTTTTCCATACCTAACGCATTCGCTACGCCTAGAAACAGTTTTCACCACTTACTATGGGCCTGTATACGTAACACAAAAAGGATTCATACCCAGGACTTCTGTTGAAGAACAAGTCAGTTTCACTTCGGAACTTCGTGGACCAGGCAAGCGGCGATATACCAGAGAACGACTATGATAGGAACGCAGAAAGTTGACAAGATTAGATCCCACTTGCTTGCTTGTCTACCTGTCGGTTCGTATGCCTGCCTGTCTTTCTGTCTGCCTGCCTGTCTGTCTCTATGTCTGCCTGCCTATCTGGTCTTTCTATCTGTCTGTCTGCATGCCAATGAGCTGAATGCCAGTTAGACTGTATCGGTTTTTGTAGACATCTATTCGCGAGTATCTCTACTCCGTCTGTCCGCTTGTCCGTCTGCATATATATTTGTCTGTATATGTCTCTGTCTCTGTCTGTCTGTCTGTCTGTCTCTAACTAAAATTTACGTCTATTTTTAATTGGGAGTGTTTTCTTGTCCAGATAACGTCTACTCCGAACCTAGGCTCCGGTAATCTTCAGCCATGGGTCACCAACAAAACCACAGCTGAAAACTGATCCTACTCCCACCCCTGCACCACTCAAGGGGCCACCTTTCACCACTGGGACAGGAAGGATCTCCAAATCAGGGGCGGATCCGGGTTGTGTCCCAAGGTCCTCCGGACACCCCTCCCCATATTGCTAAGGCACTCACACTAAACATGTAACAATCCTGTTATAACACACCCCACCCCCACTTCTTATTTTCTATCACGGGGCACCCCCACTCTTAAATCTGGATATATCCCTGCGACTGATGACCACAGGACTAAAATATCTCCCACGATGTAATACGTTACCTAAAGTATTCACATATCCCTGTGACAGCTGTCGCTCTCATTGTGCACCGGTCATTAAATATGGCAAAATGGTGGCGAAGGATGGATGTTAAAGATTTGTGGTCTTTTTTAAAGATCCTCCTTTTTATGGATAATTTTTTGCGACCCCCTAGTTATACTCTGAACACGTCGGGCAATCCCCTCTTTTCCATATTTTATGGAGATCCTGACGCGGATCCTGCATATGGCGAGACGGAGTTTGATTCTTGGCCAGAGATGGTTCGATTCTTGAGTTTCTAGGGGGGGTTCGAGGGTATGCTCCCCCAGAAACGCCTTTTTCAAGCTGGGGAAGGGGGGTCGACCGACCCCCCCTGGATCCGTCCCAAAGATCCTCTCCCTCGAGTAAATATATTTTCGAGACACACTGCTGCATTTATCTTGAACGAATATGGCGTGGAACTGAAAACAACAGTTAACCATGATGAGGCGCAAAACGTGGCAAGGAAATACTAATATTTGAAACTGTTTCGTGCTTGCATGATTGGTTAATTGTTAAGATGGCCGAATTAATTACGGGTTACGTTATGGCATGAAAAACAATTAAAACATGCAATGCAAGTTGTGAACGTCCATCACTTGGGCTGTTTTCACACTACGCCGCTGACTCTGCATTCAATGCCTGCGGAAACACGCTTCTCTTGATCGAAACAAGTTCGTCGGGACAGAAACGAAGAGAATGGGTCCGAATAAAAGCAAAAGCGTTTGTTTTCGCTGGTATTTTGTGCCCAGTTGTTAGAAACAGAAAAGGAGTGGGAAAAGAATGGAAAATGCAAGGGGAAGGGAAAGAGCAGCAAAGCCTCCCTCTCTTCTATTCCTCGTCTTCCATTCACCCAGTCTGGCCATTTTCCACAACCTGGAAAAGCAAGTCAGCTGCAAACAGATAACTTGTTCAGGAACAGTAGCTCGTACAAATACGAAAATTAGACGGATGACTTCGTATCGTATCGATCAGACACACTTTCAGAACTTGTCCGAGACCCATTATTTATCTTAAATGACTGACTAGTAATCCGTCTAATATTTGTGCCAAGTTCCCGGTTGGACAAATTATCTGTCAACAGTTTGAGAACACCCATCACACGACCTGCAGTGATGAAACATCAGACTAACCAGGGCCGCACACTTACCAATTCCTCCTACGACATGGGCGTGGCATTGTGCATGTGGATTGGTAACAAGAAAGAGACAGAGCGTTAGTGGCTGGGACACAACACACATTTATAAACAGCCGCCCTAATTCGTTCAAAACTCTGTTCACAGAGAAACGTGTGGACATTAGTATTAAGAGGAAATTTGAAAACAGCTGTAAAAGACTCTACCCAAATATGCCAAATTATTAGGTTTGCAAGGATTATTTGAGAATCGTTCGTTCTTGTTTTCTTTGTATAATTCAACTTGACCTAAATTGATGTTGTTGTGTTATTTCCAGTATATTCTGATCTTGTGCGCCACACTAGTAAAGGGAGGTCATCTATAACAGGTGTTTGGTCAGAGGAGATTAGTGTGCACTGGAGAGCATCCAGTCTCCGAATACAAGCACGTATGAATGAATGCATGAATGCCGGGCAAAACAGTAAACGAATGAATGAATGCCTGTAAGTGCATGAATAAATGAATAGGTGAGCGAGTGAGTGAGCGAGTGAGTGAGTGAGTGGGTGGGTGGGTGAGTGAATGAACGAATGACCGAAAGAACAAATGAATGAACAAAACAACGAATATAACTTATAATATCGGTTGTACAGGATATTAATTAACTTTTTTTTTCATTCAGATTTCCTTTGACCTCTTGTAGGCAATCAAGAAACTTAAGTAGAAAATACTCCTTATGCTGCCAAACGATATCTTTACGACAACTGCTACGTCGTTCATCATGGACCAAATAAGCTAAAATGTCTGTTGCAACGATCCACAATTATTATTTACAACATCAACAGACTTTATCTCTCAAGTTATTGATATATCTATGTTATCTCTTTTTCGTCAATTTCCTTCCCCAACCTTTCTACACGCAAGGAAAGCTGTCTTGAAAAAATCTGTGCGATGGCACATCTCAGCCACAGTACATCGATGTATCTCATAAGATGTACCATATGACTCACGTGATTAAGTACAAAGTTTACTATATTCATTCATAGAAGTAAACATTCCTGCGGTCACTCATACGGAAGGAAAACTTTACTGTACTCATCATTCATGGAAGGAAAGACGGAGAACTCAAATTCTTAGTGGAATAACAAGATGAAGAAAGCTGATTAAATTAAAATTGTTACACTAACAGATGTTTCGAGACCAATGCTGATTTCTCCCATCGATGAAAATGCCTTGAAATTAAACGGAGATTAAAACTTTGTGTTAAAGGATGGGGGCTGTTTTGACGAGGACAGAACAAAGAAGACACTAAGTCCTTTAACAGAAAACAATTGTTTATAAATAAACCTTGATTGGGAAATTAAGAAATGTCACAAAACGTAATGACACGTTTATGATTGGGAAGGTGGGGGTATTCTGATTCTAGAAAAGACAAAACAATGCGAGTCGACTGAATTGGTTCTGTTCATGACTAACGCAACGGATAGGATATTATTACAAGAATTTTACAATGAAAATGGGTACAAAAACAATCGTTCCCCAATCATTTCGAAAATGTTTGTCTCTGTACTACTGCTATATATAGTAACGAAGCTGTAGTCACGGAGGCCTCAAACCATGACCGAAATGCATTGTGGCATATGTTTATTTCCGTTATCTAATAAATTACACCAATCTGATCCAGGTTTCATTTATAGGTCTTCGCGAAGTACTGATAAAGCAAAAATTCTTGTAGCTTTAGTGCCCAGGTAATACGACGATGCGCCTTGTAGCTGATTTGTAAACACTTCATGTTATACTTCACATGACCACTTCACGTGGATATACAACTAGACACGTGATCATTTCATAAGGTATGCAATATCAATCTCTTATGGACAATTATTACTATTATTATTATTATTATCATTATTATCATTATTATTGTTATTATTACCCAGTGCCATCAAAGCTTCAGTATTCATGCGTTCTAACCTCCGTGGGGTCCTGATTAAATGGAGCACGTCTCTCGATAGAATAGGTTCGACAAGATCAAAGGTACAAGACAGAATAGGGTGGGGTGGGATTTCCTGTGGCAGAGTTATGTAGTTCTATATTTGCAGTCGCCAGTGAGCAAAGGATTACTATAGCTGGTACTGTCACAAGGAGTCTAACTTCTTTGTAGTCGAGACACTAACCTTTCGTTTCTCCCTTAACTCTGCCGCCTGGCGCGGATGGTTGAACCTATAAACGTTGGTTTTCCCAAGTATTAGGACGTCACCTGCAAGACACAGCAAACTCATCAACACGCTCAAGGGTCGTAGAAGCGGAGCCAAAACAATTTTGTAGTAAAAGACACAGTGCATAATTTTGATCAAGGTTAAAATCTGTCTGGCGAAAGATCACCAAAGGCCATCTGTTATTAACAATTTACTTTAATTTCAGTTTAAGTTTGTGCCCTGACGAACCAACAAACAGAGGCCACTAGTTATTCAGTTTCTTGGTTTGCATGTGACGTCATCGCCGCCATATTGATGCACCATAACAATAGAGTTGTAATTACTTTCTCTTGTTCTGTACATCAACATGGCGGCTGTGGCCTTTGTCATTTGAATCGCTGGGGATTGAGTGCAAACCAGCAATACACAGAAAAGTATTCCTTTGGCTGATAAAAGTTACCACTCGAAAGGAACTAAAAATAAAAATGATTACAGACATAGGTCACTTTGACGTCAGTACTCCCAAAGGGTGTCGTTCGTTGCCAGGACAAGAAAGTCCAATAACCGTGTGGTGAGCTTTGCCAATTCGCTAAAATAAGAGACTACAGGATGGTTTGGAAAGACATCTGTCCCTCCAGCCATACTGGTCTGACAGGGCAAACAAACCTTTGCTGGTTTTCCATATTAAGGACACCTATGGGTTATTGAGCTCAATATTTTGCATACAAGCTCTTCCGGTGGCTAAGAACGAAATATCAAATACCAGAAAATTTCGTGAATACGTTTTAGATATATAAGGTCCTGTACTTTGGGAGAGGTGGTATTTTGATCAGCAGAAAAACTAACATTTTCGTAAATTGCTCCGAGTGGCTTTATAATAATTCCATAATAGTTTGTCATGAGTCTTATCTACGGTAGATCCTAGCCAATGGCTATCTTCTGTTCATAGGTGTTGCAAACAATAGATAGTTTTGACGTATCATGGCCGGCTAATGAATAAAAGTTCAATACACGGTTATCATTCAGCCAAACTACCTCATTTTACTAGTTTTGATGTCAGCTTTCTTGTGACAGAGCTAGGATTAGATTAATTATGCTAACTCGGACCCAGTCCTTTATTCATTTTGGTATTGACTAATTCAGGACTTGTACCTTGATAGAGCCCGGAGGGTTTGGTGATGGTCTTGCCGTTGATCACACACAGAGAGTTAAGGGGGTCCAGAATGACGTGTCCCTTGTTATGATCGAAAATGCAGTGATGGTCCTCTGTGTCTGGGCCGCTGATCACTGACGAAAGCAATTCAATGGTAAGAAATAGTACTACAATTTTGTCCTTCAACCTGTCTATTGATACGAAAGCATTTTACTGGTCAGAAATAGTACTATCTGGGGCGGATCCAGGGGGGGTCGGGTGGTTCGGTCGATCCCCCCTCAGCTTGAAAAGGCGTTTCTAAGAACCCTAATTTTCCAATTTTCTAGGGGAGCATACCGCCGTACCCCCTAGAAAGAAACTCAAGAATCGAACCCTCTCTCGCCAAGAATCGAACCCCCTCTCGCCAAGAATCGAATCCTCTCTCGCCAAGAATCGAA
>JANVCK010000130.1:0-13900 GCA_026546655.1 Epizoanthus illoricatus | reverse complement strand
TAACAATCATGCATTGCTTAATTAGTGTTGCTATGGTAACAGCATTTCAAAATGAAAACCTGCCATTTTGGCTACCATCTTGGATTTTTTTTTATTTTTTAGATATTAACCAATTTTTAGCAAAACATAGAAAAAGCTAAAAAACAATGTTTTATAAGCAAAACTAAAAATAAATGATATATAGACCTAAAATTTGAAGTCAAAAACACTAGTTTTTACAAAATTTGGTAATATTCTGAAGCAAGTTCTAATTTGCATAATTTATTCTGCATAAGTTATGAAAGCAGATGCCATCTAGTTGGTGTCAAGTGATGTATTATTTATTAGGCTACAGCTACAGCAAGTTTCATGGCCATTGCTTTAAAGACAACAATTTTGGGCCAAAAAATCTTGGGGGAGGGATTCTGATTGACACCCCCCCCTTGGCCATTTGAGGGTTAAAGAGTTATAATACCAACATTTTTGCTACATGTATATCAACATCTATCAATGTTAAGCCAATGGCACTGGGGGGAGGGGGTAGGGCAGATATTTGTGGGGGATTTGACAGTGCAAATCTGCATGTGGTGGGGATTTTGTTTTTTATTCTTAGAGGCATAGAAAACTCAGTAAGAGTATAGAGACTCTTTTGACCAATACCAGGGGTGGAGCATTTGAATAGGAACTGAGTCTGAGCTTAAATCCCCCACCTATGCCCCCCCCCAGGGCCGGCCGGGGGGCTGTCTCTCCTCCTAATAATTTTGACAGGCTCATTTGGCCAGTCACAAGATCTATTTTCTTGTCAATTCAAAACTGTTTAAACTAGCTGGAAACTACTCTCAAAAGGCAGGAAATGCTATTTCAGAGACCCTGTACAGATAAATTGGCACAAATATGGCTGAAGATCAGGTGATTGTGGTCAAAAAATGACACAGTGAAGGTCAGATGATCTCAATCATGTTAATTCACTAGTCTATTCAACATAATTTTTATATTGCTGGAAAAATACTGGATTTATTTTGTGATTTTATTCCCAGCTTTTAGAATTTTTTTTTAAACTCAGGAGATCAGGAGATTGCATATAATAATGCAAGTTTTACTTGATCCAGCCCCTTGTGGGTCCAAAGTCTGACTGTTCTAGTGAACTAATGAGACAACATTTGACCGAGTTGTGTCATTTGGGTCCACAGAAGATTGGAACTACAAGATACAATATATTTGCATTTATTAATGAAATAGTGTACATTGAAACAATAATTGTTGGGTTTTTTTGTTGTGGGAAATTCCTGAAATTTTTTTGTCTCTCAGCAGTATGAACACTAGAAATTAATAATTTGTTTAATAATACATGATTGTATTTTTGGACTTTTCCTTCCACAGGAGACACTGATAAGCTCACTGATTTTTCCTGCTTGGCCACCAAAAGGTGTGAATGTGTTTCTTGCATGCATCATAGTGATGGTGTGTCTGTCTGAACTTTTATTGGTGAGTGTCTAGAGCACCAGGGTAGCAGCCAGGCTGGTAATCCACGTTATTAATTTAAACTCTAACTTATAGTGTCTCAATCAATGCTAAACCCTTGCCCACTTGAGAAGAGGTCAAAATAATTTAAATCTTTTTCTAGGTCCTCCACCTTCCTCCTTCCTCCATTGTAATTAGGGTTCACACAGTTTCTGTTGTCTAATATTCCATGACTTTTCCATGACTTTCCATGACCAGGGAATCTGGAAATGTACTCAAAATTGATGGATGATGGAGCTGTTTCCCATGAATTAAGAATATCATAATTCTATTAATAATTATAGTAATTTATTCACACAAATATCTTATTGACTTTCCGTGAGGTCACCCCCATTTGATTTTCCAGGATTGCCAGGTCTAGATTTGAGATATTGAAATTCCATGACTTTCCAGGATTTCCATGAGCCGTGCAAACCCTAGGCCTGTGTAATGTTCTTGTTTACTCTCTGTCCCTTTCAAGAAACTAAGACAACCCAAGAATTGCTCTCAGTCCTTCTCATCCCCTTCTCCCCTAACCATAATGTTCTTGAATTCCTTCTGTACAGGAACATACTTACAAATTTCCACTTGTGAGGTTTTTATATTACTCAGTCAGCATGCAGGCTCTTGGTGGAGGCCTGGGTGTGGTAAAATATACTTTTTTTGAAAATATTGGGATTGTTTGGAGACTGGGGCAAGTTTCGAGAAGCCATTATAATAAATAATTATCTGAAAGTTGTTTAAAAAAAATTAATGGTGACTCCCCTTTGGGGCTTTTCAGCACCATGCTAATAAATTGACAAACAATAATGAATGGGTTAAAACCCCCATCTGGCAGAGAAACTGGCCAGAAGGCTGTTTACACCAGTTTGACTGGTGGGCAGAGGACTCGAACTCCGGACCTCCGGGTCATGAGTCGGCGCTTTATACCACTTGGCCACGCTGCCTTCACTCTCTGCACAACCTTCCCCTCCCCTCTACCAAGTGTCTGCATACAAGCTACCGTAGGTGTTTTTTTAACCTGAATTGTAGCAAGGTTTGTTTTTAATTTTGCAGATTTATTGGTACAAGCAGGGAGATGTGGATCCAAAGTTTAGACAATTAATCTATTACAATGCACTCACTACTGTTCTACTTTGTATATGTGCTAATGTTTATTATCATCAAAAAGTTTGCAAGACAAAGTGACCAGAACTTAGATTGTGAATGTTAGAATTTGTAGTAATAATTGAGATAATGATGAATTGCAGACTGAAACTGGGGCTACTTGACGAAGAGTAGCCACTCACAGCCGGATGATAATTTTAAAAACAACATAATTTTGGTGTACAGCTTTAATGTTCTAGACAAAACCATGATCTCATTCCCAGATCTTGTTTTGGAACTTTTGAAGGAAAAAAGTGGTGGCAAGGCGGATCGAAGGAGGAAACAAGATCTGGGGACAAGATGACTTGTTTGTCGATGGGAACTTGGGCATACATGCACATTTGGTGCATGAGCCTAATTCATGGCACGCACACAATTTCAAATTTGGCTTTGTCCTCCCCCCTCTCCTCCCCCCCAAACGTTTTTCCCTTGAAAATTCCAAAATGAGATCTGGGGACGGGATCAGAAAAACCATTGGAATGGTTCAGTTCGATTGGTTGACTCTAGCACTATGTGTGTACATTTGAGGGAGACAGCTTCAAGTGGCCCTTGCTATACAGCAGTTGCCCTGTAATAGCAAACATTAACAACTGCTGAACAAAATCACACAATCATTGCAAATTTATACAAATGGTACATTGTGGCTGGATAATGTGCAGAACAGATTGAGATATTTTTGTATACTGTAGTTAGACTATATTGTTTTGGTTTACTGATGAAAGTCTACTTACACTTTGAATATATGCAATATCATATTTCCTCTTTCACCCAACCTGAGGCTTATCAATTTTTAGGTCTTTTTGAAGGAGGGGGGCTTAATAGAGGGGGCAGGGACTTCATACATTGTCAGAGTGGGATACATGAAAAATAACACAGAATGCTGTCTATTTTCAACACAGTGTAGCTGTCTTGTCAAACATTATTTTACCAGAGTTTGTACGCTTCCTGCAAACTTCTGGATTTTTATTTCTTGCTGGAAAGTCCTTAAAATTCCTGAAGTTTTACACTGACTCCTGGAAACTCCTTGTAAATTGAAATAAAATCTTTTTCTCCGGAGAAAGTGAATGTTTTAAAGCTTCAAACATTTTTAGCTTATTAATGGACATTACTGACGTGATCAGGGGATTCATCATCGTGGGCTCGGTTGCACAAAAGTGGGGTAACATTAACCCAGGGTCAAACTTTCAACCCATTATTGGGTTTACTTCCATAAAGACTAATTTTCACGATCATGGTGAGTTTAGGTAACTGGGTTTCTGAGGAATGTTTCAGTGATACTTTATAAGTATCAGATTATGTATTCCTAGATGAGGAAATCTAATTAAAATTTAGCCTAACCATTGGTTAAAGTTAACCCACTTTTGAGCAACCAGGCCCTGTTCATTGTCATTTTAAAAGTAGAACTTTTAGAAAGGGAGCGAGGTTTTCGAATGTTTGGCTTTTTGGATGGCTCATTAGAAGGGGAGGCTAAAGAGAGGAAATATGGTAATACAAAAGCAGTCAATACAAAATTGTTCTGAATGATACACACAGTCACATGTATGGCAGGGCAAATTAATTAATGATATATAACAATGGAATTTCATCCCAACACAAACTCTGATATAAATGTAATTTTAGATATAAACTATTATGCATTTACAGATAATCGATTGAAGTTCTGTTTTGCAGTAGACTGCAAAACAGTCCCTTCTTGCATGAAGAAACACCTGAGAAATGGAATCGAGCAAGTTTGGCTGCATGGTTGGGGCAAAGGAGATCAGGGAGAGGCAGAAGTTGTTCAGCAATTCTCCTTTTCCTGGCCATACAATGTCTGAGTTTCCCTAATCTCCTTTTTCCCGACTGCACCGCCAAAGTTCTCAACTGATTTCTGGCTAAAGAATGGACTGTTTTCCAGTCTAGATAGTTTTGCAGCACACATAAATTTACATTTTCATTCGTTCTTCCCTGTGCATTTTTATAGCCATTTTAGAACCGAAATTAAATAGAGCAAAGAACACTATCCATAGACTGACAGTATGCAGGTATGCCAGACCGTTGAGTGAGCATTCATCCTGTAAACTCGACGTATTTCAGGAAATTTAATAGTTTTACTACTTGCGTATAGATTGAATTATTCATCTCAGCCTTGTGCTAATTTCTCATCTTTTGTGGTAGAGAAGAGATTGATCCTATAGTTATATAGCCTACCGGTAGACATAACAAATGTTATTACAGTACTGCAAGCGAATTTCAATATTTCACATGCAACCTATATAGAGAGGTAATAAAGCTATTTTTGTAGTGACGATAAAAACCCACATTATTTGTCATATTCTAATCAGAATTATTTTACAATATTTGAATAAAATAAAGACGATAGAATAACACCAAATTTATATACGTGTTCAAGTTATAATGCAAAAACATTTGTTATCTTGTACTTGCTACTTCGCCAATAAAAATAACAAACAACCTTATTTTCTGTTTGATATTTACTTGGGTATAATTATAGTGCATAGTAACTGGGTAAATAACGTCAAGTGAATGGAAGGAAATTCAAAATAAATACTTCTACCAAATTTATTTATAATTAACAATTTTTTTGTGTAATTTTTAGGCAATTTAAAGCAGCAGTTAAATAAGAATTTGTGAAACCACAAAATGCATTTGTCAATGTTGGATCTCGGAGAAGTTTGACAGCTACCAAAAAGGACTGATTCGAACAACACACGAAAAATTTAACACGAAATTGATAATTATTTGTTCCTGGTATATAATATTGAAAGTTCTAACCCTCAGTTATCTTAAGTTGAAATCAAAACTTATTTTTTTGTCAAATATTTATGTACATTATTTTTTATCTTAGGGATAGGTTTGTTTATAATCTGTAATTTTATATGAGACCTTTTGCAAACAGCACCTTTGAACACTTGGAAACTAGCGATCAGAAATGGATTGATTATTAATACTAGTATTATAATCATAAAATTAAAGAATTTTGTAATGGATTTTGATCGAATAAAGATAAATTGACTATGCTGTATATGTTTTTGCCAAGAGGACTGATGTTTGGAGTGCAAGACTCGCAAAACGAAACGAAAAACTAAAATTGCAAGACGTGCTCACATATGAAACAAGGAAAGACAGTTTAAACCTTCATCCTCGTGAAACCACAATTAACGAAAGTGCCAAGGGACCGGACAAATTGGTTCGTACGCGTTGTATCGAGGATTGCGGTTATGAACGAAATCCCGATATAACGATTTTCCAGAAAAAAAAACATCAAAAGTTTGTTGTATTGAGATTTGTTCAAAAAAGTGTTGAGTAAGTCTGCTGGAGGCTTTTGACACGTGTGTCATAACTTTAGCGACCACTAGATAAAATTTAGCGATTTTAGCGAGTTGGTAAGAAATCGCTAAATTAAGTATCGCTACCACAATTTTTTAATAGTCTCAAACTTTTCAATATTTTTCCTTGCTAAAACTAAGGAAGTCGCTAAATTAAATAGTCGCTAAATCTTTTTCAGAAAAAAATTGCTAAATTTAGTAGTCACTAATAATAGTAACCTTGAGGTAGTATTGAACAGGCGACAATGGCATAATCTATCACACTTCGAACGTTCATTTTACATTTGTATATGCATCGAGAAAATAGCCGGCCTCACGAATGATACAAATATATTCGTTATATTAGTGTAAATTTTACCCACGTTAAATGGGGCTTCCCGTTGGACAGACAAACTACTACAATTTTGCCCATCAAAAGAAATTAAATCGTTATACCGGGCTTCCACTGTATGAGCGTAGTTGTTAGCTGGTACAGACAAGGACGTTGTGTAGAACCAACGCGAACGTAAAGGTTTAGCAATCGTCGTTCCTAGAACGCTTTATATTAGCCAGTACGTTTGCCACATACCTGTAAACAATGCCAGGTACAAGTTTAAACTGAGCGTAATTGTTTACTTATGATTTACCAGAGATATCTCTTTTCTGAAGGTTGTCATTTACAAGTAACATATATGAATCATATAACATATTTGATATTAACAAGTAACATATACGTGTAACAATATATCAGAGAAATCCCTACCTTTGAAAACATCGTTCAGAACAGACACGTTCTAAAAAAGGTAAAGTCTTCACAAATCAAGGATTGAAGAAGCCAAATGGGCTTTTCATTACAGTTTCTTAATTCCGGTTTCTGTAGCATGAAGCAACTGCACGAGAGTATTGCTATACTCCTCCCTCTGAATGGTATGTTAGTCTATCGCAGTGTTACCCCGCAACATCTTGTCAGGTCGTCCCCCAACAACTGGCCAGATATCTATTTATAGACTTGGGTGAGAGTAAATGTTTTTCACAAGCACACTATCCGATACGAGTTTCAGCGGCCAGGACCAAACCCGCAACCTTTTCCTCTTAAGGCTGACACACTAACAACTAGGCCACCACGTCTCCATATGTTCTACTACACCAAAACAAATCTTTATGCCCTGAACGTCATTTTCAATATACGTGTACTACACTAGACATATACCTACATTTCTGCTATGAAAAACGTGATTTAGCAACATATATGTGTAACACTACACCCAAATATCCTTGTTCTGATAAACATTTGCAACATACCTGCAATGATACATCAGATATCTGTAACAAAACACAAGAGATCTCGTTCTTCTAAAGAACATGAGTTGCAACACACGTGTAACAACACCACAGATATCCTTGTTCTAAAGAATATCAGTTGCAACATAGTGTAACGCAATACCAGAGATATCCTTGTTCTAAAAAATATCAGTCTGTTGTAACATAGTGTAACACAATACCCAAGATATCCTTGTTCTAAAGAACATCATTTGCAACATGGTGTAACACAATATCAGAGATATCCTTGTTCTAAAGAACATCAGTTGCAACATAATGTAATACAATACCAGATATATCCTTGTTCTAAAGAATATCAGTGTGTTGCAACATGGTGTAACACAATATCAGAGCTGTCCTTGCTCTAAAGAACATCATTTGCAACATAGTGTAACACAATACCAGATATATCCTTGTTCTAAAGAATATCGGTCTGTTACAACAGAGTGTAACACAATACCAGATATAATATATATCCTTGTTCTAAAGAATATCAGTCTGTTACAACATAGTGTAACACAATACCAGATATATCCTTGTGCCAAAGAATATCAGTGTGTTACAACACAGTGTAACACAATATCAGAGATATTCTTGTTCTAAAGAACATCACTTGTAACATAGTGTAATACAATACCAGATATGTCCTTGTTCCAAAGAATATCGGTCTGTTACAACAGAGTGTAACACAACACCTGCGATGTCCTTGTTGTAAAGAACATCAGTTGCAAAACAGGTGTAAAACAACACCAGAGATATCATTGTTCTGAATAATTAGAGGTTAAAGCACTCTTGCACGTGCTTTGTCAGCAAATACATGAACGAATTAATTGTAAAAAGAACGAGGAATTTTATTTTAGATACTACACGAGGCATTAGCCAAATGGAGTATGAAGAAATTTTTAGTTCATTGTACATTAAACGAGTTCATGTAGTAACCGACAAAACACAAGCAAGAGTGCTTAACCAACCAGCCACAACACACGAGTTAAACTGAACCAGGTGCAGCTCGTCGTCGCTCTTTTACAGAGAAGGATAAACTGATTTAATTCACGAATTGTCGAGGAAATAACCCAGTTCGCATCTTACAACTATTTCCACGTGCATGACGTTTTAGTGCGTTATGCATTTTATTACATGGATTCCACCGTTGTCACGAGGCAGAGTATGACCACGTGGTACAATTGGACCAATCAGAATCGAAGGATTCGTGCGAAACTTGAATATTAACACCATTTACACCATACATGTAACACTACACCAGAGAAACGCGTGCTTTGCAACATACCTGTAATACGACACCAGGGATATACGTCTACTCTGTTTACAATATACGTGCAGCCATACACCATAGATATTTCTGCTCTAAAGAACATCATTTGCAACATCTCATTTTGAACGTGTACATACGCTAATCGTCTCCTCCACATAATAGTAACCTCAGAACACTCATTGTATTTGTTATTTACTGTTAAGGTTCCAAAACACGAACATGTTATGATTCTGTTTACCAAGCCCTCACACTTACAGTGTATACTTACCTTATTCTGACTTAGTGGCAGTGGTTGTGTGTTGGGCTAACTGTCAATCCTTGCAGCCGGTTGAGCTGAATTGCGAATGACACAGCTCACGAGGTCGAATCGAAAGCATGTACAAGGCGCATTAGGCAGCCGCTATACGGTCCATCCTTAATTTCGCGCATTCTAAATTTTCGATTTTTGCGATTTTAAAAACATTGCGAAATTTAAAACTAAATACACTGAAAATAAATTCAACAAAAAATCTTCTATTTCATCATTTCTGAGGTTCCGGTTCGGCCTTACTTCATTCCTCCGACTCCCCACTCTCACCTTAGAAATCTCTCAAAATATCTTTTCTACAATCGTCGGTAACGCCGTTAACGTTTCGTTCTTCTTGAAAGCTGTAGTTGTGTTTTATTGGGTGAAGGCAGTTTTCAGATAAAGCTTTACGAAACGATAATATTCGTGAAATTTAATACCAATGAACTTAATTTTTCCTTAAAAACGCGAAATTTTAGTTTATTTAAAAATACTCAGAAAATGCTCTACACAGCAGCATTCGCGAAATTAAGTAAGAATAAAGGACGTACCTCTTTTGCAATATATTTTCATAGTACATGAAGTTGAGCAACTTATGAGCTAGTACTGAAATGTTACTGGTTGTGTATAAACACAGGTTTCTGGATATACACCAAATGTGATCACCGACATCAGCTACTGTAATTATATATTCTAGGAAACGTGTAGCCTCCTACACAGACAGTCATGGGGCCGGGCTCTTCACGCTGGTCAATGACATCTGACCAGCGTGACGAGCACCACGAACGTCTCTGCGTGGGAGGCTAGCAAATGTGTACAAGTGTGTGGTGGAATATACACTTTCTTAATTTCTCCAAAGAACAATTGCCAAAACACCACTGCAAACGCACTAATTATTATACTGGATGTCAGTTCTTACTTGGGAAACCAAGTACGTATAAGAGGCAATTTATCTAGCCTTACCTTGGGTTACTGTTAACGAAAGTGATATGAGAACAGTTGATTGAAAACCAAGATAACAGTGATTGAAAACAAAGTGGACTAGCCTTTGAATTTGATTGAAGTACATTAAACCTAAAGTTTCACCTCTGTCTTAGTTCTCTATCGGTGACTGGATCACAGAAAGGACCAGCTATTTTTCTTTCTAGTCTTTCTAAATATATTAAGAAATGATATTCATTGATTTTTTTAATTATTAAAACTTTTATTTTTACTTCATATCCCAGATTATCTCGTACATGTCAATTGTACTTACAAGGGAGCAATGTTTTAACTGAGATTGTAATTTATATTTTAGGTTGTTTTGATCGTAGACACGTAATTATGGGTACATTCCTTTTGTAGAATCCGAATCTGGATTCTGTTATCCAAATCTGGATTTTGCGTTCCTTTACTCAAAATTTTCAAGGATCTGATCCAGGATTGCAATTCGAAGAATCCACTCCCGATAGTGGATTCCGGATCCAACCTCAATTCGGTTCCACATTTCTCCCAAGTTCTGTGTTCCATTTGACAAATCAGAGAATCGAGATTTGTTTTCTGTCTCTCACGTTGTTTTTTGGCACGCGCATGAGAAGAAATTGAGTTAAGAAGATAATGATGGCGGAAGAAGATCCAAGCGATCCAAGTAAACAAACTGCATTTTACGTTGTACTTTTCTCTTTTGTCCTGTTGTATACTAGGATAGTGTCACAAATTTTACAGTAGCAAAAGTTTCGTTGATTCAACAATATAACGAAATCTTGACGATTTATAGTTGAATTATATGTATCTCACTCGATGAAAATGTCGTGAACGTCTTTTACAACGTTACTAGTTTTCTGACTGATATATAAAGGCTAATGACCGACAAAAACTGTACTTGTTTTGATATTCAATTACCGTACTGTCAAAATTATACTTCGTATGTAGTGTATACTGGTCTGCATGTTGCAGGCCACGACAGAAATATATTTGCCAAGGCTAGTCTGACCGCTCGAAGATTTCGAAACGGCTCTTTGCGAATCACTTTATCACTTTGCTGGTCAGATAAATTAAGCTTTGAGAAGCCGGTGTTTTGGTGCATGTTTTGCTGACCAGCACAACAAACGACGAAGAAATCCAATTTTATAGATTTGCCATTCCATTTATAACAGGAAATCCTAACAACCCAGGTTTCAGGAATCCGGATTCGGGTTGTACAAAAGGAATGTACCGTATCACAAAGACTATCCGATTTGGCTCTATGTATCTATCAGCTTTGATGATTTATCATAATTATCTAGAGCTCCTTTCCAAAACTCTGCTTACAGGACACGATACATGTAACACAACGATATCCAGGACAATCAGAACTTTTTCAATATTGTTGTCGTAAGTTCTTGTAGGCTCACAGTTCCAAGTCTTTAGGACACATGATCAAGTCCTTTTATAACATAATATGTAATGTATATACGTATTATCTGCAGCATTGCATTCTGTAATTATCAAATGTCTTTACCAGCAGATCATACTTGATACATGTAGTCTCCAAAGGATTGCATATACTCGCGAATCAAGCCCAGGATTAATTTATTGGCCTTGACTAACAGCAGCGAGATGTAGACAATATTGTAGTTGATGACTCACATGTTGACTAAGCTATCAACAGGGACAGATATATCCCTTCCATCGACATTTCCCATGGCAGAATGTTCACTGGATTCAGTTGCTAATTGGGCGGGGTCACCAGACATTATGTTGACTGCCACTGCAGCCGGTAGAGCCATAATCCCACTGACTGATGCCGGTGGTGACAGTTCACATGTGTCCTCACCTGGCGGCTGTAAGATCTGATCAGGCAGTACAACGTGCGACATTAAAGCAGAACTGGACAAGTCAGCATCGTTTGTTCCACGTATTGTATCAGACGTTATTTGGTTAACCGTGTTTGACAAAGAGAATGTCGGCGTTGGTAATGCTGAAACAATACAAGGAATACTTGATACATGTATACTTTCCAAAGGATTACTCTGGATTACATGAACAGCGTTACAGACACTGCTTGCAGCACCGTTTCCAGCATGCACATGGCTAGGGTCTCCGTGTCCAGTATTAAGTGTACTACTTGTAACTGTGTTCATGGTATTCAGTCCGTGAGAACCAACTGGCTGAAGTATGCTCGTTGCGTGACATGTCACTACGTGACTCAACTGGCTGGTTTGACTAGTCACAGCATGTGAAGCAGCAGACTGTGGCACAACTGCACCAGGAAGGCTGGTACCATCTAGGCCTTCAACCATACCTTCTTGGTCTATTTAAGGAAATAAACGGCAATGAATTTATACTGCATACTTTGTCTTGCCATATATGGATTTGTTCAACTATTAAAATACTTTTAAATATTTTTAGGTATTACATTATATTCTTGCAAACTGGTAGCTCTTGTTTACAGAGATGCTCTACATATAGGTGCCAAGATCATTTACAGCAGGGTTCAGTGTTCGTGATTTTTACTTTTTACTTACTAAGCTTCTAGGATTTCTGGGTAATTTCTGGATCAGACGGATAAAGGGAACGGAATGACTCGCGTCAACAGATCATGCTTCATCATGAAAGACCTCATGCAAACGGAAAGGCGAAAAGAGAGAGTCCAAGGTATTAAGAATAGAGAAAATGGTTGGGAAACAAATGAAAGAAGGGAGTAAGAACCAGATGAAAGGCAGAGTAGGAGACTACCATTCTATGACCTCATCTTCGGAAGTAAAACAGGTCTTGTGAATTGAATTGCTCAGGGACGTACCTGGTTCATACACAGGAGCTGTCGCTTGCCGTGACATCTCAGACCCTGTGATTTCACTGCCATCTTCCTCTTGGGTTACCATACCACTGGGTGACAGGCTGCCAGTGGTTATGTCTGTCTGACTGAGATCATGTGTCTCAATCTGCGACTGTGTGATTGGACCAGAGATGTCTGTCTGGACAATAGCTTGAGTCAGCTGTGGGTTCACCTCAGGCAGCGTTTGTACAGCATGATGAGCTTGCAGCACTGTTACAACGTTTGCAGTGGAGATTTGAACCTACACATCCACAGAAGAAGAAGAATGAGATGACATTTATTGTTATGCAAATCTCCATATTGATTTTACCAGTTAACGGGCCACAATGCTATAAAAATTACACAGTGGGCATTACTAAAAATGCAGAACAGTGCAAACATGGCAAAAGGGAAATTAGTTAGCTACATGGATTTTTCTCTAATTGCTGCACCTTGTGTCTCCCTTGTTGACGAAAATCAGGAGTCAGTCTTAGGACTCATTAACAGATTCTCGTAATTGTGTCGTGACGTTAGCTTGTACGTTTAAAGGAAATCGAATCAATCCTATGTTAGCATTGTTTGTATTCCAGACTCCCGACCACAACCAGATGTTCAGATGCCTCTGTGTGAACTCTTCACAGATGCTACTCTCATTGTTTAGAAAACATCACATTATGATCGAGGAGTTAACCAAACATGTTTAAAGGATACTGCAAGACTTTACTTGCATCTAGTCCTCTTTATAGGAAAAGAGGGTGAACGAGGGAAGGTAAAAAGAAAAATAATGACAAAATTGCACCAATAAGGTTCCTACTCATTTGGAAAATAAAATTTCTACGTTTTCCCTGACTTTTCACCGACTATATGGTATTTTTCACTGACCAGTATACTAAGTAAATGTTCGTTACCCCAACTTCAAATTCTCTTAAATTAACAGTCAAAATAATTAGTTATGTCAAGCCTAAATATAAAATTCCCTAACTTTTCACTGACTTGAGCAAAAAATAGGATTTCCCTGACCAAAATCAACATTCTCTGATTATTCCCCGACCTTGAAAAAATTCGCTGACAAGTTCTTCTCTGACCGTGGGCTCTCTGAAGACAAAGAGGGAAGTAGGGCTGGAAGTGTGCCGAGGAGTGACAGTGCACAGGGACATACTCCTTCTTGCCCCCTTTTAATAATGGTAGTGCTTATATAGCGCATCCCACGTAACGTCTCGATGCGCTTTACATGTGTATACGGCGCCACAGGCTGCCAGTTACAGTGTAGATGCAGGCCACAACACCGGGATCACTACCCTACTCTTGTCGAC
>JANVCK010000019.1:0-13907 GCA_026546655.1 Epizoanthus illoricatus | reverse complement strand
ATTAACCAAACACTGAGCCACATAAACACTTTAAAATCCAAAATCCAAAATCCAAAATCCAAAATCCAAAATCCAAAATCCAAAATCTATGTACAATTGAAAGGCACGAGTCCCATTTCGGTATGCAATAGTTTATTAAACTGTTCTTGAAACGCGAAGTTCGGTATTTAGGAAGGGCCAGAGATCGTTGGCTTCGTAAATTATTAGTTCTGATCACAGGTGGAGGTAGGAGGTCGTGTATGATGTTTTGTGGCTTAAGAACGAAATTGTAAAAGTTTTTGCCCAGTTTTTCTTTTCTGTCATAGTGGGTAGGTAGGCAGATTTCACGAAGGGTGTCGTCGTAGGAGAGATGAGGGACGATTATCTTGAGCGCTTGACGCTGGATGCTTTCAATTTCATCGCGTAATTTCAAGGAAAGGTTTGTGTGCCAAACAGGACACGTGTACTCTAGGACTGGCCGAAGAAAGTAGGATTATACAGTTCGTAGATCGTTCGTGGTAACACCACATCGATTGAGAGTTCTTAATGCATATAGACGTTTACTCGTCTTGGAGCAGATGTATTCAACGTGTGCTGTCTATGCTCGAAGTATATAAAAGGCTAGAGGGAAAATTATTAGTTTATTATAATAAAAGGGTTGCCAAAAGTAACTGAAAAGGATAGCAACAAAATCTAATATATAAAAGCGTTGCAAATCCCGGCACAAATTACAACGCAAAGATTTATGGGAAGCTGTCGGACAATAAATTGAATAGTTTGAATAGTCGGCTATACTGAAAACGTGTGGGGGAATCTACTGTTCTTGGCCTATCTTTAGGGGATATAGGAAAGGGGTGCAATGTTTGGTCTAAGTATATGAAAGGGGTACCATTTCGATAGAAATTGGTACATTAAAGGGTAAGGTTTTGAACCTCGGTGCGGAGTTCCTCCGTATGAAACTTTATTGAGTATCCCGTTTCCCCGGTATTCAATCCTTTAGACATTCTACTATTCGTATTCTTCATTGCATGTGAGTAGTTTACGGATTAAACCACGTACAAAGCAACAAAAACTCCTCAGTAATAGGTGATTTGGTCCAAACCTCTAGTTCCCATCGATAATTTTTATTATACGTCGTAGTTTCAGAAGAATTTCCAATATTTCAGTACTGAGAAGGTTTTAATACGTTTCAAATTTCCTGACTCCCCTAGCAAGCACACGCTTTAATACATGCTCACTTTACTCCCCCTCCCTTCAATCTCAAACATGTTCCCAAGTCACTGAGAGAACAATTATAACGTGACAGAGAAACTGCATTTTACTTCTTAGAAATTCAGTATGTACGTTGTCGAAATCCGCAACAAATTTTGACCATGAAATGGTGAAAAATGTGGTCTATAAGAGTACTTACCAGGGAGACCTATCTTAATTTTTTTATAACGAGAAATTGAAAAAGTCAAACGTATCAGATGTCTACACCCCATAAATTTAGATTAGGAAACCATTTAAAGTATTAGCATGGGCTAAACGGATTATTTCGAAAAATCGTTATAAATTTGTAACAATTGGTTATCAATATTTGGCCAAACCCAGTTTTATTAATTATGCTAAATGGTCTCTAGAATTATGTCCTGGTTGTATGAACCGTAATGATAGTCGATTTTGGTGCCCATCGATGGCTGCGGTTGTTGATTACTCGCTTGATATATCCCGTCACGCACATCCTAATAGTGTTCTTTTGTAGTACAATTTACAGTACTTTGGTTGGGTTTTAACAATTCACGTTAGATTTATGAAAATTGCATCCTGCTAAATTGCTATTAGAATCACATTTCACTTGTATAATTTATGATAAAAGCATAACGCATCTGATTGAAATATACAAGTTTTCAGAATATTTCAAAATTTGTCTGACCGTTTACAGTGACCTTTCAAAGACTAGTCAGACAGAGATTGAAATATGACTGAAAGCCCTGGTTTTGTTTAGGTATTCAATATTAATGGCTATGTTAGCTATACTATGCTTTCACAACACGAAGAAAGTGAAAAGGAAACGAATTTTGTGATCAAGGCCAAAATCTTAAGGTGAAAATGTAAACATTCATTGATTAAAATTAATTGTGAACTGGTTTGTCTGTTGTTGTTTTTAGTTTTAGACATTGATACAAACTACTGAGCTTCAATTTGCAGTACTTTTAGAAAATAGCTATAGCCCAATTTTACCGTACAAAGCTACCGAATGAAGGCCAAGGGACAATATGATACAAATCACATGAAGAAATGAGTCTGTTGCTGATATCAGGTTTATAACTGGTGAGCTTTGCAGCACATGTGGTATTCCCGCCCTTTCCGCAACATGACGACCCGCCTGTATCCAGCAACAACATATAAAGTTTTGTCCAGCATGTTTTGGGGTTACTCCATTGAAACGTATTTCGATTGTGATTTGTTGATCAACGATCGACAAAAATGAATAAAAATCTTTATGACATTTTCTATAATGAAAAACTAATATACTAAATGGTAGCGGATAAGACAACCATTGAGTTCTGAAGTGAAGTATGTTTATACAATAGGCAGTTCGCAAAGCAAATACAAAGATATATTTAGCATCCCCGTCCGGTTTTTTTAGTACTGCAAAAGTCAAAACGGCAAGCTCAATAACCTTTTCCCTTTTTATCACGACCTAAGTTCGAAACGCTAATGTTATTTTTTTAGTGATATTATATTCTTGGAGCCTTTTATCAATTAACTTCAAACCAACTGAAATAAAGTTATTTTCTCATACAATAAAAAGTAAAAATGACGGTCATAGAATCCCAGATCAGTTATAGATTTGTGACATAATTCAAATAAATTTTAAATTGTATATTTCATTTTTTATGATTGTTTTTTTTTCTTTTTTCTAGTTTTTAAATAGCCTGTATATATGCATTTTGGACAATATAATTATCGTATGAATTATGGAGCACTCTAACTTCTCCCGGTACTGTTTGAGTACAAAACTGAATCTCACTCCATGTAAGGTTAACTTGCATTACAAGAAACTTTTCTTGCCAGATCTTCCAAAAGAGAAATGCAAGGTGTTTCCCTTCTGCTCAAATAACTTTGGAAAGGATTTTTGTCTCGGAAAAATCATGAGTTTCGATATGCACCTTGATACTAAATATTTAAGAAATCTCTACTGATACATCCTGAAGGTGAACTTGAACTGCAGTGGTGGCGCGTATAAAGTCATCGCGCGTTTAGGGACCTTTCATTATTTATCGTTCAGGGGAGGGGGGAGGGGGGTTAGGAGGAGAAATTAAAGCAGGTTTAAATGTTTTGGAGGCCCCCTTGAGGGTAATTCAATTTGTTTCAAGGTCGCCCTCCCTCAAAGACAGCTAAGACAAGAAAATTTCTGAGCCCCACCTCTAAAGTTTCAAAGCCCCCCTCACTCACCCAAAAAACTTTCAAAAACCCAACTCTCCTTCTTATCCCCCTGCATGATAAACAGTGAACGGTCCCTTATCATGGTATGCACTGTTACTGACAATGGTTTTCAACCAATCAGAAAGCGAGAATATGACGACATGTTGTAAAACATCGTAATTCGGTTCAGATACGCACAAACGGATATGGCAGTATTTTTCGTATTCACCGGATCGGTTCAAACTTTATTTATATAAATTTCTCGACACCGAATTGAAGCGGAATATTTTTATTTGTTAGCAATTATGAATATGCCGTCGTTACGTTCATAATAGAGGGATTTTTGCTAGCAGGACATGTCATGTTCACTGAAAAGCTACAATAGAACAACAGAATTCAGTATTGTGAGAGAAAAAAGAGATAATAATAATATATGTCTAAAATAACTTGCTGATAGACCAGCTATTTTGTTCCGTAAGAAGTGTTGAAAGCTGAAAATAACTTATGAAACTGATGCTATGATCATGGTATCAGTAGCTGATGCTATGATGCTGCGTGCTATGTTAGGTCTTTGTAGGAGAGATAAAAAACACAGGGACGGCAAGACTGCGCGCCTCACCAGAGTGTGAACAGTTAAGGGGGGCTTACTGTTAGAATTTTAGAAGTAATTAGGTGATTTTAAGAGATGTTTTAGAGAAAAAAAATGAATGACACGCACCAAAATGTATTGACTATACGAACCCGAGTATACACTCCCCAGGTATCGACATTTTGGTGCGTATCTATTACATTTAACCCCAATTCTTAATTCTTTATTTTAACCATTAAAATTCAAAATCTCTTCAAAATCATCAGTCTGCCCCACAACCTTATTTCCTTCAAATCTTCTCCGAAAAATCTTAAAATATTTTAACAATAACATCAGTTTCAGTATTGTATCAAAATTTCGAAACTCCAAGTAGATTAGGACAAAAAAGTCACTGTGAAACTAAGTATTTGACTGTAAGCCCCCTTAAATCCGTGCATTACCCTGAGTAAAGTTAGCTTTGTTAACTAAAACGTGTTCTGTACAATTTGAAAAGAAATATTGCTTCCATGATGTTGATGAGAATCACTAGGGATCCGAACGAAGCGAGAGCAAACTGAAAATCTAGCGAAAGTGAAAAACAGCTGATAAACTGACTACACAAGCAGTATGTCAATACTCGACACCTCAAGCGACTATCACTGTGAAAGTAAATGTCTTTCCCATGGACAGTACGCAGTGACGGTAGCCAGATTCGGACCCTCAAACTTTGGATCTCAGGTCCGACTCGCGATTCGTTCTTGTCTCGGTATGTTAGAACGCAGATTCATATTCTTGGGAGTTCCTTTTAAGATAGCTTTTTCCACAGTGTTAATATAACAATCGAAGATCTGGTCTCTACCATTGCTGGGTATCCATGTTGATCGTGGAAAACGAACTCATCAAGGAGAGTATTATGAGAGCCAGACGAACACAAAGGGAAGGTGCACTTCGCACAGACACCGAGAAACTGAGTAATTATAGAGTACCTCCTGTAGTCACATACAGCCCCGCCCTGCCCAATCTACACAAGATCATTAAAGAGCACCAACCAATCCTACAGACATCAACCAAATGCAAAGACGTTTTTCGCGAGACCCCTCTGATTGCGTACCGCAAAGGCAGAAATCTCTCATCGACTGCCACCACCTGACGTAACAACCAATCTTCCACGCCAGCCCATGCACTGAACGACACTCCAGACCCTACTGAAACCACATGCAAAGTTTGTTTATTTAGAAACAACAGAAGCATGAAGATTCACTTTACCCAGAAACACAAACAGAAACGTCACCCTACTAATATTAATACCAGTCAACCAAGATTATGGCCCTGCAAAGCAGATCCTAGATGTGCCTGCTGCAAAACTTACGGGAAGTTCTCATGGACAATAACAATTACAAACACTGGAGCAGCAATCACCCTAAGACAAAACATGCCAAACCTCAAATGTATTGTATTTGATAAATTGCTTAAAATGCCATGACCAATATCTAGGAGAAACAGGAATCCGTGTTCACAAACGAGCTAATTAACATCGCTCGGACATCGCAGTTGAGGACAAACACACACCAACAGTAGACACTTCAAGACTTGTGAGAAACAGAACCTCAAATTAACAGTAATAGAGAAAATGAGGAACGAGACCAAGATATAAGAAGAGCAAGGGAACATTATTGGAGACGAAGGCTTAAACCAGCAATAAACAATTTAATTTAATTCTCTCTAGATCTATCTATCCATCCATCCATCCATCCATCCATCCAGCTACCCATCTATCTAATAACAATGCAAATCCAGAAATAAAGCCAGCATCTGATCGTGGACACTTGAAGTGACTTACAAAATTTGAATTATGAGGGTCAAGAGTCCAACTCCAACTGTAGCTATACTGGTTTATGTGTTCAACGTTTAGATCATCGCCGGGTTTCATTTTTCGTGAGGGGCCAGGGCGAATGGGGCCTTTGCGGGCGCTGTGATTACGATCCCATACAAATACTTATAAACTTTGGTTCTGAAAGCGAGTTTCTCATCAAATTCTGCAGTTTTGTGCAACCTTTGAACTCAAACTTACCAGGATAATATGAGTAGGTATTTGTTAACTACCTGGCGGCTATTACCTGGATTGTTTTGTGGAATAGACGAGTTTTGCTCAATTCAAGTGTTACGTTTTGTTGCTCGCGAGCTCTTTTCCAATACATTTTTTGTCAACAATAGTTTCTAAACACAGCTGCCAAAATTCTGGCTAAATTTCAACTGATCAAGTTGAAAATTCGTCCTATTATTTAGTTAGTTATATAGTTAGTTAGTTAGTTAGTTAGTTAGTTAGTTAGTTAGTTAGTTATATTCATACCGTGTAAAGCGCATTTGGGCATTTTTGGAAAATGCGCTATATTAAGACTATTATTATTATTATTATTATTATAATTATTATTATTATTATTATTATTGTTATTTATTATTATCTTTACTATTCTGGTTAGAACAATTTTCAGTGTTGCCTAAAACTGCAGAAATATTCGAAAATATTTGTTTGACTCTCAACCGAGCCAAACATCGTTATAGTTTTTGTATTGGAAAAGTGCTCACGAACAACAAATGTGAAAAGATAATTGACTAAAGCTCAGTAAATTCGTCATGAATCCAGACAATTACCGTCATAAGGTTGAAAACTGTACCTACCTATATTATCCTTGTGATCTAAAATTCCAAAATGACCCTAAACTGGAAAAACTGAGTACAGCAAACTCGCCAACGCAACCAAATTTATACGGATTCGTATTGGATTGCAATCACAGCGTCCGGCGGAAACCCCATTTGCCCCAGTCCTTAACGATATGTCAGTCTTCTTCTGGAGCACTAGAGGAACATAGAACTTTCAAATTTTCAAAATTCGTTAAACAACGGAAAAACACTTGTGAGGTAATAGGGTAATATGAGACTAGGTTTAACAATATATAGTTTTTACGGTAACGACATTTAATATATTATGTCTGCATTTTAGTGTCTAATGGCATTGTGTTAATTTATTATTTGAAGGTTTAAATCTTAAAATCCTATAACCTTCCCTCGCTCTTCTTATGTCTTGATGTTGGTTTCTTACTTTTTTCTAGTAATGTTAATTTTTTACTGTTTCACTCCACAGTTTCTAAGGTGTCTTACAGTGGGAATGTTCTTTGGTATGAGCCAGTGCTGATGTCACTCCTGTGTTAGTTCGCTCGGCGGTGAATAGGGTTTGTTGTTTCTGCAATATATTGTTTGTTACTATTAGCACATTCAACTAAATTACGTTTCTGGTGGGGCATGTGGTGTGTTGTCGATGTGTGACAATTTCTCCTGTGGTTGTGCTTGTTACCGTCTGTGTAAATTTACCGTTGTCTTAAGCGCATCGTCGGTCTGCTTTACAGAATCCTGATTTGGTTTGTTGATTAGGTGCTGGTTGTTTGTATTGTGCTGTGAAATGAATTTTTAAATTTCTGTTGTTTTGGAAGGTTCAACCGCAGATTCTGCAAGTAGTATCAGTTTCTGCAGGTGTGTTGTTACTTGGTTGTGGTATAAGCGGGTTGTTGATTTGGTTTGGGTCACTGGCGTTGGGAGGTGGCAGTCTTTTACTTGTGAGCATTTGTGTAAATTTCGTCGTATGCTTGAAAATGTCGTTGGATCTTGTTGATGTGTGTAAGATTTGCTGATGTTGGTTGAGGATTTTATGGAGGTTTGGTAGTGCGGGATTGTAAGGCACGACCAGGGGAGCTCGGAATTGGTCTTGGTAGACTGAAGCGGCTCCTCTCTTGTTGTCTTTCCTGCTTTCATAATACATTCCTTGATATGCTTGTTCTTATAGCTACGTTCGAGAAGTGTATTATGAATCTCGTGTGCTCTCTTTTCGAAAAAACTCATTGTTAGAGCAGATGCGTCGGAGTCTCAGTGCCAAACTATAAGAGATGCAAGTTTTAGTGTGGTGGCAACTGGCCAAGTTTAAATATTGATGGGTGTCTGTCGGTTTAGTGTAAAGGTCAGTGCTGATCTTGCCGTTGTCAATAATAACTTGCACATCAAGGAAGGGAATGCTTGTTGTGGATGTAGTCTGTTCAAATTTAATGTGTGGGTAGGAAGTTACAATGTTGGTAAAAATGTGTAAGTACTTTCATTTATTGAAGAAATTGCACTACATTTCTTTCTCATTACGACCCATATACATTTGCAAGTCATCACTATAAAATACAAACTGATACCCAATGCATCTTTGGTGCAATAAAATAAACAGAAGGCAATTCAATATTTTACTTTTTCGAAATAGTGGTATGGATGAGGAATTGAGGAGCGGTAAACTGAAACTGCAAATTTATTAATGAATTCCGAAATCTGACGTTTCTGACAGTCAAAGGAAGTATAACAAAATAACACATTAGAAAATAACGTTTTGGTCGAAATTAAATTATGAATAAGAGGCCGGGAGGGGATAAGCCCTTAACATTAGAATGACGTTATAAGCGTGATCAAATCGATTTTACGATAGCCCCTAAATAACTGGCAAAGATTTAACTTGCACTGCATTTCGGAATAATTATTATTCCATGTAGTCATGTAAGTCCTGTTATATGGATTAATGTTTCGTGGTGATGTACAGGTTGAAACTTGATCTCGTGTTTCTCTGGATGTCAAGGTGCTTTATTAGAAATCAATATTAATCAGATTGATTGATGACATGAGTGCAGATGTTGATAGTACTTAAGAAACATCAAAACACCACACTAAAAAATGTAAATACTTTGTTTCTTACACTTCTTTTACTCGATTCTTTAAATAGTGAGGATTAGATGGACGGTCAACATGCATATTTACTGTGGTTAACGTGCGGATGTTAATTGGCCTAAAATATACAAGTAACTAATAAGTAACAGCTAAAATTGAGTACATACACGATGACAATCAGGAAATTCGATATAGTCTTCAAATGAACTATTACTTAGCTCCTTGACTTCTTAGTTCTAGTAAGAATTGTGTACACATTACATAACACGTCTCTGTCTCTCAAAGTGAATTTTAATTTTAAGCTAATTGTGTAACTATTAATTTTACTCTAGGCCCCACTGAGAATCACCACTGTGATGTGGGCACCAACCATAAATATTTTATTATTATTGTTACATAATAATATGATCAACGATGGTCTACCGCATTCAGTCTCGTATCAGTAGAGTGGGAGGGAAAGGATTCTAACACCATCAGTCCACGATGGCGGTTTGTAACATTACGTCATGAAATAAACTATTAAGAACCTTTACATTTAAAGGCAATCTTGGTTTTCTTATTGTTAATGCTTTGAGAGTTACAGGAAAGCATTTTATGCTTTCTCTCCTCCAGTCTAAATTAGGTTAATTGTAAATAGCGGCTGTCTTGTGTAGGCCTCTGATAAACTCCTGTTATTGGGACGTCATTCCAGGAAATTGTTGTCAACCTCATCGCTGTTCTTAACTAGCTTCCTTGATTCCACCGTCTAAGATTCAACAAGATTGTTTCAGTTAGATATGCCATTAGAAAAGCAATTTTCCACGGGGTTTTGTATAATGGAATTAGATTTTACCAACCAACAGTTAGTTACTAACTATCAAATAGCTTATGAGAGAACAACTTGTGTGTGATGAATTCGTAGAAGAATGTCCTCTTTTACATTTAATAACATTTGATTGGCTAGTTGCACGTATGAACATTGCTTTTTATACATTTTCTAAGATGACCATCGAACAATACAATATTATATAATATATATGTACAATACAACACAACATAACGCAACGCAATTTGAATCAATTCATTTCAATACAATAATGTCCACATTAAAGCGCAGAACAATGTAACATAATACAGCAAACTTTATTTAACAAGGGTTAACACCTGCGAGCTGGCCGTCATCAAGAGCACCTAAAGTGAACCCTTTCCCCTATAGTTTCTCAAAAAGATTATCACGCTTCCCGACGGGAAACAATGTCACTCTCGAGAGATATAGACCCAAATGTTTCCCTGTAAGTAAAATTGATTTCAGAACATTCTATTTATAATGATATACTGAACAGGTGGAAATCATGGGAACCAGGTGTGAGGTATCTCATGCCGTATTCCTTTAGCAGATGTGAATCCTCTAATTGGGGGCACTGGAAATAAGGAAATCATAGCAAACTAAAATTAACAGGGTTAAAATCCCCAACTGGCAGGAGTCTCTCCAGTTGACTATGTACAAACGTGGAACGGCGCTGGGCTTGAACTCGGGCCACCAGTTCAAGATAAGATCGGAATGGAGAATGGACTCGAACTAGGTCCGAGTCAAAACACCAACTCACTGGGTCCAAGCTGCCTCCACCAGGAAATGACTTCTTAGTTTCTTGCTTAGAACGATTCCAGCTATCTCCTGTTATCCAAGTGATTCTCTATATTCTACATGTAATTTCCTTAAGGAAAATTAACTTAGACTACCACGTCGTGATAACTTATCAAGGGCTTACCCTTGGCAGTAAACATATCAAATTATTTGTTTGTTCGCCGTAACGTTGCTAAAGTTGGCCTCTTTTCGATTTAGCCCCAGGGCGAGGGGAATTCTAAATGTGCAAACAATGTTTTATTAGAAATAGTATTACAGTTATTCAAATGCCACATAGTAAAAAGTAGCATATTAGCAATTTTAAATCAAGTACATACCTTATAGGATATCTGTCGAGTCCTGACCATGTGATATTCTTCAGTCATATCTCCATCAACTCTTGGCACGTTCAGTTGTGTACCAGACTGTTCTCCATCCACGGTTAACTATAAGTGGAATCTCTAGCTTGAGCTAGCAACTTGTTATGCTCTTACGCATTCACTTTTGATTTAAATTCTGCTAATCAAGGCTGCCTTGTGGGGATCAGACATTGATTATCAAAGGAGGGGCGGGATCCCAATTTTGTGAGCAAAACGGCTGTAAGATAATGGATTTCATAAGATTGGTTCACAAGTTTTTAGGCACTGAAGATGCACTTGTTGCAAATCAGTCAGGTTATATTCTTGGTCAGCGGGTTTCGTGAAATAGAGAGTATTATATTCAATATTTAAAATTCTATTTAGATAAAGGAGAGTTACTAAAGTTTTAGGGAAGGGACTAAATTGCTGACCCTCACACCAAATGTATCTTACCCTTTGGGTCACAGGATCTTCTACTGACACTTTGCCACTTTGTAAGAGACAAACAAGATTATCCAACTGGGACTTCACGATATCCTGCTGCACTCTCACTTCGTTAATTGTCATCTTTATCCTCTCCTCCATGTTGGTGACTTGTTCCTTTAACTTGAGCAAATTACTTGAATCTGCTGCACTTGGAGAAGGTATGTCCGCACTCGAGCACATCTACACAAGATAACAAGCTCATGACAAATCATCATATTATTTTTGTACATTCAATTATAAGACGTTTTAACCCCATCTGGACAGCTTTATTTACTATTTGTATGCAAGGGGAGGGGGAAGAGTTACCGAAAAGTAGGTCCCTAACTGTTACTTGCTTTCAATGAAGGTTAGAAACACTGCATTAAACAATTGCACAGCTGATTGAAAGGTATCCTAAATTGTTCTGGGATCAGAAGCCATAGATATTTTGTGCACCTCCCTCCCCCCAGGCCAAGGAATGCCCCAAATACCCGGTACTATTAGGGTTAATAATGGAAATACTTTAACACGTAATTGGTGTTCACTGTTGTGGTGTCCCTGCCTATTTTGTATCTGTAGTTAGTATTTGTATCTGTATTTATCATTATTATTATATTTTCCTTTTTTCATTAGTACTGTATCTCTTGTACGTTTAAGGCAAATCAGAATAAATAAATAAATAAACGTGTCATCCCACCTTGAACAGGACACTGATCCCTTCATATGCCATACTGATAAACGGGTAGGTTGGGTAGGGCGGCACCACTGTAGTCTCTCCTATCACTCTGCCGTTCAGTGTAAAGACAACGGGATACTCTCGACCCTTCGTTTCTTCATTAAACTTAACCTCACATCCAATGACATCTCCTCTAAACGCCAGAGCTCCTAAGAACAGGCAAAACAGGCACTGAGTACAGGACAGTAAGACTTATTAGTTGTTAAAGAAAAACAATAATGTTTCCTTAATCATAGGATACAAAAAGATATTTTTGATAACATAAACGCATAGGGAGGGGGTAATTTGGACCCTCGCACATAATAGTTATTTGTCATACTAGTGTGCACAGTCATGTTAAGTGCCGTCATTGACAACGCTATCACAGCACTGGTACGTTGTCTGGTGCCAGTGTCAGAGGACTGACATGGCTGCTGTATCGCTACAGCACTGCCCTTGTTGTTACGATGCGAATGTTTTCACCGTAACATCGATGCACACGTACCCACTATGAGGTTCCTTGTGTGTATATCGCAGTTACACGATATGAGCATATTCGTATCCTTTAAAACAGACAGTTCTTGAAATGTTATATGTTTCACTTGTAAAGTGTGAGGGCACGCGCAGGTGTTTAGCAACTTTATTCATGTCGATACTAACAGACCTCGTGTATTATGACGTAATTCTTTGAAATGATTTTGTTCAGTGATTACTACATATACCACAATGCAATGAATGATTCATTAGGTCTATTAAAACTTTGGTATTTACCAGTTATTTCTTTGCCAGTAATGTGCTCTTCGTCGAAGATCTTTCCATCATCAATATGGTAACCTACTGTCCCTTTGGCTGATTCTGTAATTTGCCAACCAGGGGGGACGTGATGGTTGTGGCGTTTGCGCACAAGGCCAACGGCAAGGAGACACCGATCACCCAAGTCCTGAATAAGAACCTATCGGTGGAAAGACAAGTGAGAAATAAAATGAACAATAAAGGAAGGTATTGTCACATTTGAAACGAAAACAGCTTTGGTCAAGAAAGTTCAAACCTAATAACTTTCAACTTGCAGCGCATGTTTTATATGGCATTAGAGCCCATGTAAACTGAGCTTGTCACATGATAGCGCATTAGATAACAATTTCAAGACAACAAGAAAAATGCAAGAAAAGCAAGTTAGATTAAGAATAAAGTGTTAGCCTGACAAACAGAAAAAATCTCAAACCGATCATATCCCAGTCACAAGTTCACAAACAAACCTTATCAGTTGTTTATGAAGTACTGATAAACTTCGCTCCTTTCAAGGCTCTGTGGAATAATTCGTGAATAAAAAATCCTTTGGCGACAGATCTATCGGATGATATTCTGATCGCGGCTTAGAGATAGTCAGAAAAAGGAACAGTGTCCCGAGAAGCGAAGCAAAGTTAAGACTTTTAAGGACCATCTCTAAGCCAAGGGCAGAATATTATCCCATAGACCAGCAAAAAGCCAGAACACAATCTAAAACGTACGGTTGTAGGTTTCAATTCGACCAAATTAATTCGAAAACCAGCGTAAAATCCAATAAAATGTCGCGACGTGTACACGTGACGAGTCATCGACAAACTGATTGGCTGTCCTGAGTTTCCTTGAATCGTGATTGGATGAGAGAGTAACTTGCTGTTATTCGAGATTCGCGAGAACGGGTGAGCAGTTCGCAAAAGTTATGTTGTCTGTCAAACAGTATCGCTCAAACGTTGAGAAACGTACGTTCTAAAATGCTGCAAAAATTGGGATTAGTCGTTTAGAACGTAAGAGATATTGGTTCTATATGTTCTCTCTCGGCGGCTGCACAGAAAATGGAAGACGAACTGGAAAAAAGGAGCCAAGATAATATACACTGAGAGATCACATCGCCATCGGCATGTGAACCACGTGGAACAATCACTGATTCAGTGCTTCTAAACTGAAGGGACTTTGCCGGTTTGGCGATGTCAGAGTAAGGGACCGTTCATTATTTATCGCGCAAGGGGGGGGGAGGAGAAATGGGGGGTTGAAAAATTTTTGGGTGTGCACATAGTA
>JANVCK010000017.1:0-12499 GCA_026546655.1 Epizoanthus illoricatus | reverse complement strand
ACTCATAGATCCATCAGGGATTTTAGCTCATCCATCCTGTGCTTCCGTCGTTCCTCAGCTGATTGCTTCTTCTTGAATGCTCCAGCCATTAGTTCTTGTTTCTTCTTCTGCAGATCCAACATTCGCTCCTCCACAGTGTTCTTGACTATGAACTAAATAACAAAACAAAAGTGCATAAGAAACAGGAAATGTGTATCTTTTAAATATAAATATAAACATTAAGAGGTGGGAAGGAGAGGTCACAAAACCAGATAATGATATCGACACGTTTGTATACAACATAAAACAGTATTGCTAATCAATCATTACCAAGCACATGCAGCCAGCCATGGTCTGCCGTGGTCAGCCATGATCAGCCATGGTTGGCCATGGTCAGCCATGGTCAGCCAGTTTGTTTTGTTCTAGTTTCATGACCAACCGTGGCATTCTAGTTTTGCAGTCTGCCACTAAATTCTGAGCTAACACAATGACATATCATGTTCCATACCATACAGATACCATGTCATGCTATGCCATACCATACCATACATGTACATCTACCATGCCATATCATATTATATCATATCATACACTGTACTGTACTGTACCATATCATATTTATACCATGCCATACCATACCATACCATACCATATCATATCATGCCATGCAATACCGTGCTATACCATACTATAACATACTACACCATACTGTACTATTTAGATAAATGCATAGTAAAGTGTGAAAGTGATTTGGCCAAGAACACTGCAACATATCCTGAGAACAGCTCCAAAGTCACAGAACCACACCTGTAGACCTAATTATACTAGTACTGTCAGTCTTGTTATTAACTTTACTTAAATGTAGCTAGTGTGCACCTTAGTAATAACCACATCCTTGGTCTGCCCCAACCTGTGACATCTGTCAAAACACTGCTCCTCTGCCGCTGGGTTCCAAGCCTACATGGGAACATTTTAATGGTAAAACATATAATTATGTAATTGCACAGTAAACTCTAAAAGTAACAATGTGATGGCCACAGGGGTAGGAGAGACATAGCCCAATAATCCTCTCCAAGGTGTCTCAAAGGGTCCTTTAATTATAACAGCTCTAACTACCATATATTCATATTTATAATAAGAATGTTAACAAATGGAAGGAGACATCCCCCCAAGCTTGAGCAAAGGTAAAAAGGCCAGGTGCAATGGGGCTAAAGGAACAATCTTGCTGGGTTCCAAAGAGAACAATGACGTGGCATAATAATCCAGTGATCAATTATTCTAGTCTCGATTTGCATTAACCAATATCAGCTAGTACATGACATTTTCCAAATGGAAAAATCAGTTGCAAAAATATTCTAACCAGACTTTCTCCCTGTGGAAAATGGCAATATACTCACTGGATCAACGAGAAACACCCTGGATGCAGCAACGAGATTCAATCCAACTCCCCCAGCCTTCAGTGACAACAAAAATACTGTTGGTGACCCAGGGCTTGGAACAGAAAACTCTGCAATCACTTCTGCTCGTCTTCTCTGAGTCAAAGAGCCATCCAGACGGACAAACTGGAAACCTTCAGCTTCCAGTGGCGTCTCCAGAACAGTCAGCATTGACGTGAACTGAGACACAATGATACTCTTCACTGAGGGATCTTCCATTCTCTGCTTTACTAGTGCAGACATCAGGGCATCAACCTTGTGGAAACAATATCATCAACACCAAATATGTAAGCTCTAAGGTTAACTACATCACTACAATTTACATGTTCTTTATCGTGATTCATTCTTGAAGAGAATGTAGTCGTATTACTGTATCAGTAGACAACCCCTGCACCGTGTGGATATTTTTGGATATATAAACACGTGCAGACTAGCCATACTTGAACAATACTGTCATCTGTAACATCTCAGGTTCGGTATTTGACATAACTTATGTGTAACAGGTTAATAAATCCTACAGCAGCAAATAAGAACCAGAACGTGTTCTGATTGGCGGGGTATTATCACAGTTAACAGTTTATACCACCAATTATGCCACTATTCTGCCATTATTTCTGACACCACTGCTGCCATTATTCCTGACACTATTCTGCCCCGATTCCTGACATTATCCTGCCACCATTCCTGCTACTATTCCTGCCACTATTTTTGCCACAATTCCTTCCACTATTTCTGACACTATTTCTGCCACTATCTCTGCCAATATTGCTGACACTATTCCTGCTATTATTCCTGCCATTACTCTGCCACTATTGCTGACACTATTCTGCCACTATTCCTGCCACTATGGATCACTGGCACTGTTTCATTACTGTCAATCATCTGCACCTTTAACCAAAGCAGAACTAACCTTTGCACTGGAATGCCACTCATCAGAATCCACCACATCTGCATCCTCATTCTCGGCTGGGACTTCCACCAGCTGTTCTGTCCTGATGTTGTTACGACACAAGGGGCAGCGAGGATTATGCTCCGTTGTCTTGATAACATCCTCAATACAGCGACGGCAAAAGACATGGGCACAGTGAGTGATGACAGGAACACTGAGTGAATCGAGACACACTGCACACTCTTCATCTATTCCTGAACTCAGAATCAACTTCAGTGTCCCAATGAGTTTTTCACGCAGCTCCTCTGGGGTTGCACTGTTGGTTAAGCCTTGGAAAAGGTCATCAAAACAGGTGTCAAGGCGCTGTTATACGGTACACTTCTGCTTACAATATATAAGCTCTCCCTATTTTATAAGCCCATCAGTCTGGCACTTGTGGTGACAATTGATCACTCTGAATCTTCTTTCATTATTATAAATTATTCCCTTAGCAACAACTGATTTCTTCACGTTGCAGGTTCTTAACACAATCTAGCCTAGGCTTTTTTTAGGTGTCACAGCCCGAGGGTGGGGAGGAGGGCAAATTCTGCCCCCACCCCCATAACTTTTTAGCCCTTGGACAGCCAAGGTATTTTTTGTAACATATTAGCCCAGTGGGATCAAATGGACCCCCTTAAGTTTCTATATGGATAAAGATAAAGACTCAGTATTTGGTTTGCAATTAGCTTAGACCCAGCGTTCGAGAGTTAAATACTAAATGGAATGAAATAAAACTTTGGACAATTGTTAAAGGCAGTGTTCCAGCCTATAATGTTGAGACGGCTTGAAGTCTATTTATAACAGCCATTCAGGTGTCTGGTTTCATCACTCCACACGAATTCAACCAAGATGTTACAATTAACTTGAAGCTCACTGATTAGGCAATATTTTTAGACAGTCTTCAGGGCGCTGTGTGAGGTCGTTACTTAACCTAGCGCATTGCCGAAGTTTTACTTGATTTTGGTGTTAGAATTTGTTAATTGGCTATGCTGTCATAGAATGTAGTTTTATGCATCTTTTTTATTACGTCACTTTATGTGACTGTTTTTGAACATACATATGTACAAGTCTGTGATAAGTTTCATTCATTTGGTGTTCACAAGTTAGATACAATTAATGTAGTACAATAACATGTGTCTTAAAATTATGATGTCATAAACAATGGTTTAACATTCGAAGATAGTAACTTTGGCATAGTTTGACAAAAAATGAGAAATTTACAAAATATAAGCAATTTTATCACTTGAATAGCTAAATTGCTCTCCAAGGCAACCACCAACTTTAATACCACAACATTTGTCATACTTTCCATAGCAACAGGATACATTTTATCATTTCCTTGACTCTTTGAATTTTTCTTAGAAAGTGCCTAGAAAAGGCCAAAAATGACCTAAAACAGTTTAAGGAAAGTAAAGGGGGCAGTTGCCATAGCAACATGAAAAATAGCCCTAACTCTGTTATTCTTCAAACAAAATAATCGGTAACAGCATTGCTACAATAAAAACTGTAAGTACTGTTTGAAATTGAAGTAAAAATTAAGAATTTCTAAAAAAATTAAAACACTCCCATAATGCAATGCTTTCTGCAATAATTGAAACATTCTTAGCAGTTATTATTGAGAAGGACAGCAGCCTCTTTTTGCTGAGTAAAAACTTTGAAAACTATGATTGCATTGCTTTGAAGTTCAATGATAAAGGAAAATCCAAAAATCAAGTAACTGCTTTTGATTTAACAGTTGCCATGGCAACACATTTAATTATATTATTATTATTATTATTGTTGCTATTATTATATGACAGCAAAACAAGCACAAGAGGATTCCCCATAAAATGCTAGAAAAGTTTTCAGTTGACATTTCATTCATATACTGTAAAGGGTTCTAAAGTTACACAGGGGGGTCAGAAAGTCATGACTCACCTAATGTTGACATAGCTACAGCACTGGCACACAGCCTGGGGTGACAGCACAGCTGACGCAGTCTCATGAGGATGGCAAGCACATCAGCATAGTTACTGACAACACTGCCAGACTTGAAGTATCTGCCGAGACATTTCATGTAACAGAGACTGTACTGTATGTATAACTGTTGTAGTTGTTGTGATGTGAACAAGATTTTTAATACAAAGGGCAAGATACTGTGACTGTGGCCCAAGAAATTAACAAATACACAATATCAAAGTTAGCATACTCACTTTCCAATCACAACCTTCCCTTCCTTTGCAACAGAATCATACAAGTGTCTCTCTTCTGGGGACAGTTCTAGATGTTGAATGAACACCTGCCTCTGTGGCAGCTCCACTAGTGGACGCCCATCCACCTTCTGTTCTTTTGTCCGACGCATGGCAATGCTTCCCATAAGGGACTGAACTCGACTGGTAAAATAAAGAATATGGTGTTTCTCATTAAATCATTCATTTCATTGGATAATTTGTAAGTGAAACATGCTATATACCCAGGAGAAGAACAGATTGAAGATAATCCATCCTCTGGGGTGTTAACATGATTGAAACAGATTCTACAACACCTCATTGAATAGTCTAGATCCATGGACCAGATAACACATTGGACTCAGTCATGCATTAGGAACCCAAAAATCATTGTAAGTTCAAATAATATTATTGATTACACAATTGTATTAAACAAGTGACCAGCAGGAATTGTATAATAATGGACTCAGGATGCAGGTAAAATAACTATCAAGGACCCAATAGGGGTCCTTGATGCTTCTGTGCTTTTAAAAAAGATATAATTATTTTAATGCTCCTCTAAAACGATAAGAGTGAGCTGGCACTAGGAAACTTCCTTACTTTTCCTATAATTTATCTACTTAGACAGTCTGATATGTCAATCATGGCCCTTTACATTTCCATTTTCATGATAACTTTTTTTCTAAAAATGTGATTTAATTCGGTTTTTTTGCATGAAATGATAGATCTAGCTGACATAAGACCATATCTGGCATTTTTAATAAATTTCAAACTTTTATGACATCACAGTGTGCCAAAATTCAAGATGGCAACTATAAACTCAAAATGGCGGATTTGTGATGTCACATGATGTCACAACTGAATTAACTAACTATCAAAAGATACATTATGGACTGATTAATAAATACACTGCCAGTTGGGATATTGCTAGCAAATTATATCAACCCCCCAGTTCACTTGAGGCCAAAAAAGCCTGGGTTAAGACACAGACAGTATTTGAACACCTCTGATGTCAAGCCAACTACAGTCCTCTGTCTTGTACCTGAGGGCAGCCTGATCTCCTTCACTGACAGGTCGTTCCATTGTCCTCCTCCACCACTGACGATCAGTGAATGGCTCCAGTTGCAGGAAGCAAATGACAGACCACAGGTCCTTCATAGAATTCTGAATCGGTGTCCCTGTTACCACCCAGCGGCGCTCCGCCTTCAGGGCATGGGCTGCCTTACTCATTTGCGCATTTGGGTTTCGTATGATGTGACCTTCATCAAGAACAAGTCTTAACCAGTTGATTTTCTGAAGAGGCGAGTTGCCCTGAATGACAAGAATGAGAGAAATATAAACCAAAAATTTTGCTTGCTACACTTTCATACATGTACCCCTTTCCTCCCAAGAGTTTTGAAACTTTTGCATTAAGTCACAGTTGTTCATGTTTGGAAGAAATAAACAACATGAAGTTTCTTGATGACCTTCTTTATTAACCCTTCAACCCCAAGCATGACAAATGCATAAAGATGACTATTAGTAAAAAATGTTTTGTTTCAAATATTCTTGATACATTTATAATTTTTGGTCTTTCAACATATCATATAACTTTTAGTGAACATTAAATTATGTAAACATATTAAAATTTATACCTTGGCAAACTCTGAAGAAAGTGTCTGGTAAGTTGTAATAACAACATCTTGCTCTTCCAGATAGTTCTTGTCTTTCTTACGATCTGATCCATAGTATGTGTAGACATCCAGCAAGTTGGCATGGACATGCTCCTCTATCTGGTCCTATGTAGAGAAATTACAAGTATGATAATTAAGTCAAACAACCTCATCTTGATTGGCTCAGAAGAAATCGTTTCAGAACATTTAATGTAATTATCACTATCACTGTTAATTATTCTTATTATGATTGATAACTAATAAATAAATAAAGTGTTATTAAAATTATTGATCACATGGCAGAAGTGGAGATAATTGTTTACTGTTAACTAGTAGTTTTTGCCAAAATGGTCTGTGAGTATTGCAATAAAATACCAGTGTGTTGACTTTTTCACATTATAAATATATATACATAGGAGGGGGCATGGTGGAAAAACCCCAAATCTGGTTTTCATTACTTTTTTCATTAACCAGCAATGGTACATCAAAACTACAAGTGCTTTACTTTGTTACCACTGTACAAGACTTGTGACAAAATATTACTGAATTATTACAAAGCCACTCGGAGATATTTACGAAAATGTTTGTTTTACTGCTGATCAAAATATCACCTCTTCCAAAGTACAGGGCTTTATATAGATCTCTGAAATGTATTCATGACATTTTTCTGGTATTTGATATTTTGTTCTTAGCCACCAGAAGAGCTTGTATGCAAAATATTGAGCTTAACAACCTACAGGTGTCCTTAAAATGGAAGGCCAGAAAACGTTTTTCCGCCCTGTCATAGGAGGGTATTATCTTTGTTACTGTAAGTTATTAATGAGCTTGACTGTTATTGACTGGATGTTCGATACAAGGTTTTTCGTTGTTCAAACTCTCAGAGTTATTTGGAATTGAAAAGATCTGTTGATAAACAATTACCTCACTCTGCAGAAATCTGCCTATAATTATGTGAAAAACTACATAATTTTTTACTTACTTCCCAGTTACTCAGTACTGACAGGGGGCACACCACTAGAGTGGGGCGTGGTCCTAAGCTTGCACACCATCGTTTCCTTGTGCCAGGTGACCTCAACTGCACTGGTGTTGGTGTGGAGTCGGCTTCAATAGTGGCAGGGAGAACAGGCACTGGTCTAGAAGAAGTGTTTTCATGGTTTTCTTTGTTTTCTGCAGAATCTTTTTGCAGCACTATTAAAGGAGAGTGACACATGCATTTATGTTAGTTTAGTTTTCTGGTAAGTATATACACAAGTCTACAAAAATCTACTGCAAGGCTTTAGCTAAATAATGTAGTTTTAAGCATGGTTTCATTTCATTTGACTATATCAGAATTACTTAAGCAGACTGGAAACTATTCAAACACTTAAGCAACTCTTTTACATGTAGGTCTGTGGACTGAGTTACATTTCTCCACGTTTTTTGCCCATTACAAATCTATGATGTCTCAGAATGAATTTTCCAGTGATTTCAGCATAACTTTAAGAGTAGGTTTTAAAATCCTTTTCAAAAGCATTGATTGAAAGGGGGTTCATTTGCACCCCCCAAATCCCCCAGCATCACCCCTGGTATAGCATGTCGAGTATTTACCAAAGTTTCACTGTATCTTTGATACATGTACCTGGAACAACGGCATCCAGCTGAGGAAGAGTTGGAAGTGGTGGATCATCTTCTAATGCAACAACTGGTGCTGATGAGGTAGCTGGTGGTACAACAAGACAACAACCTCACATGAGTTAAACTGTCTTAGTGTTGTGATAAGTACTGCTAAAGTAACTGTACAGACAAAAAAAGATTACATGAAAAACAAATCAATTTAATTTATTTCCTTGGATGCACACACAGACATATAAAGAAGGGGGGCAACTGAACCTACAGTAAATGTTTTCTTTTCAAAGAACAGCTGCTAAAATGTATGCATGAAAAAATAAAATGTGTTTGAGAAAAGTAAAAACACTGCAGGGGATCATTTAGACCTATATTAACATTCTACTGGGTTAAAAGAAAGGAATGATTTGGTACAATATACTGGGCAATTTACCTTTTCTTCCTCTTGTAGTGGATTTTTTCGTCTTTGTTTTGGGTCTCTTGGCAGGAGAAGGCACAGCCTCCTGGCTGCTCATTCCAAAACCTTCATCATCACTATCAACATCGACATATTTGACTGGCTTCCTTTTAGACCTGCACCAGCATGGTTAAATTAGATGTCTCGTCCATATTACAAAAAATTATGTCGTGTACATTATTTTGAATATGATTATCGATGATTATTTGTGCATATATAATAAATGCAACTATTGCTATTATTATTATTAATTATTATAATTATTATCATTATCATTATTATTATTGTTATTATTATTATTATTATTATTATTATTACAAACAACATGCACAGACCACCAGCAGCTCTAATTACATCCACAAACACTTTTATGACAGTCCATCTATAGATGTCCATGGATCTGAAGGAGTTTTTCAGGTATGCAAGTACATACTGAATTTGAGCAACTGATTAAAAGCAATAGAAAGGGTTTCTTCTGGGAACATACAGGGATTTTTATATTTGGGTTTACCTTTTTCCAGATGTGATTTTAGGAGTATATATATTTTGGACCTCCCCATCATAAAAGTGTTCAAGCTCCTTGACATCGACCATAAGCAAGAAAACAGACCACTGTTTACTTGGTTCAGAATTTAAAGCATGAAACGGAGTTGGGGGGAGTAAACCATCACATCAAATTTATTGAAAATGAAATGGAGATTTACCTTGAAGACCTCCTAGTTGGCTCTAATGATTGGCTACTGGCACAGGCCTGCGAGCTTACAGGATTGTAGTCTGGGTCTTCCTTGCCAGTCATCAACCCCAGTGCTAGTCCACCATCACTCTCATCATCATCATCAGTTGTTTCATCATCACACAGCTCTTTTTCATTGTCTGCTGGTACCTCATCTTCAATCATGTCTTCATCATCCATGATGAAAGATTTCTTTGGTTTCTTTGGTCGCTTTGCACTTGCTGCTCTTCTTAGTCTTTTCTAATAGTCAAGAACAGAGTAATGGTCTACATTATGATCAACAAATTTACATTGCCTGATGAATTCTCTAGGCCCTAAAATTATTTGTCCAATCATGTATCAACTAAAAAAAGTAAAAATGGCTTGCACAAGGTGTACACATACATGCCCTGTTATTTCATTATTTCTGTGCATAAGTTCCAGGAGTATATGGAGAGAAAAGCTTTCTAGGACTCTGAAAGAAAATTCAAACACTCTAGGAATTTTCCAGAATTCCACATTCAAGTAGTGTGAACCCTGTTGATTACATGGTGGTTGGGGCTGGTGAGAAGATCCGCACTTGAATCCACTTCAGTTCTCTCAAGCTTTCCATATAATATATAATTATACCCTTTCCTCCCTAGCTACTCCACCTCTTAACTGTGAAAATACTATTTTGTTGAAAGTGTGCCTGCTGCATTTTCCTGTGTTTTCTGCAGACTAGCTTCCACGGTTCCTACTCTTTGCACCTCCCCCCATGTGGCATATTTTGTAAATACACCAGCATACACCAACAATACTTCGCAAGACATAAAACTATTGATCATAGATTAACAAATCTCAAAAGGGTGGTGAGGGTGATGTGATGTACACACTGGATGAAGAAAGAATTGGGACTCAGAATCCCCACAGCTAACTAAATGTACTCACCTGAAGAAATCACTATGTTGCCAGCATGGTGGTCCTGATGGTGTAGTGGTTAGCATACCTGACTACTAACCCAAGCAGACATGGATTTGAGTCCCACTCAGGACAAAAACCAATTTTTTTCCGGACACTTGGGTGTCTAAAAAAGGCCTACTCCTGGATTACTTCTAATTGGTTTTTGTTAGCTTTTTGTTTCTTTTTATGACTGCACTCAGTAAATAATTCTCTCATGAGAGGTTGCCATACAGGAATTTAATAAACATCAAATATATAAACTGGGCACAGGTGATATTACCTACAGGGCTGAGAAGCAAAATTCTGAGGACAACTGTGACAGTTTGAAGATCACACTTTGTCTAATGACTTATAATCCTTGGTCAAATGATAACCCACAGAGGAAAATGTTACAGAAAACAGCTTAATTACCACTAAAGCCAAAGTCTTTCTATTACTGGAATCCTAGCCTGTCATAATATTTATAACAACCAGTTATTTCTGTGAAATTAATCACAAAATCTACAAGCATACTAGTTACATACAGTACCTTCTTTCTATCAACAATCATACTGGCTGGCTTTGCATCTTCCAAAGTTACCAATGGCTTGCCCTTGTGGAAATTAGTAACAATCAGAGCAATAATTTCCAGGGTCTTCCCAAGACCCATGTCATCAGCCAAGATCCCTCCCCGAACACTTTGGGGCCGTTTGCTTGCAGCATAGTTTGTAGCAGTGTTAAAATATTCCGTTTTGCCATTCCTGATCCGTTCTTCCCAAAATGGTGGTAGGTCTGGGCTGTTCTCACGTGCTGCCATCCATGCAAGTGCTTGCTTCTGGTGTGGAAATAGCTTTGATTTGATAGCCTGTAGATTAATGGGAAGAAAACGTAATACAAACAGAAACTTAAATTAGAGTTAACTAATGTATCTTAGAATAATTAGTTCTACCATCAGGGTTCGTACTGATTGAGATAACAAAATTCCACAAGTTCTCCAGGATAGAACATGTGTTTTTCCAGGAGTCTGTTGACTAGTATTTCATGGCACTAGCGGTACAAACCCTGTACCATAACTTGAATTTTGAACTGTTTCAGCCCCAGATACTTCATTGACATCTACCTTGTCATCTATCTTGTCATCTATCTTGCCATCAACAAGTGCAAAAGTACCTGCATAGCCTCTAACATTGTGAGATCAATTTCGTGTTTGTGCCAATTTATTTACATTTGGTTTGAATTTCTTAGTTCAACTTAGTGTACATTCATTTGGGAGCTATTCTTATTATGGAATACTAGAAATGCATTCTCTGTATAAAACTAAACACAAATCTTCACTTACCTCAGCAGGTTCTAACGTGGCAGTCTTGTCCTTCTCTGCTAATTTCTCAAACAACTTATCAAGTTCTCCTCTCATCTTCTCCTGAGTGATCTTAATTGGTGGAGGACTGGCCACACCCATCCCATAGGAGGGCGTATTCCAGCTTGTTCCCTTAGTTGGTGTTGGTATGGGATTTCTAGTTGACCTTAAGTGGTAGCCATACCTTCTCATCTTCTGAATAACTTCATTTTCATTCTCTGGTTTGCCCCAAAATGATACATCACATGGCATTTGATAGATGTTTTTCTGCCCATAAGGTACAACTCTGTGGGATATCAAAAAGAAAAGTGAAAATTATTATTTCTCAGAGAAAAATTCCTGGTGAGAAAATGCTTGCAATATATAGTGCCAAGGCAGCTCTTGTGTTGTGTAATTATATTCAGATATGTAAAATTCTGAAAACAAGCTCTCTCCCTCCCCAAAAAAAGAGCCCACTCCGAAAATAAGCACAATAAAAAGTGCTTTGAAAAATATAAGCCCATGGGCTTATTTGGGGAATTTTACAGTATATAAACACATGCAGATTAGACATGCATGAACAGTTCTTCATCCAGAGGTTAAACTCTGACATGCTGGGTGTAACTGAAGTCCAAATCTATAGAGAGTTGAGAAACATGTGAAGAAAAGACCAAAGTAAACCAGAAATCAAACCCCTGACACATTTCTTCACATGTTTCTCAGCTCTTCATCTACATTTGTCTTCAGTTACAACCTGCACATCAGAGTATAACTTCTCTGATGATCACAGATCAAAACGTGCTAATATCATATGAACAGTTGCTGTCACCAGCAACACTTCTGATCAGCAATGGCAAATCTAGGGGAGGGGCAAGGAGGACTGGTGCCCGCCCCCCCCTCCTCACTCCATGCCATATTTTTTGTGGACAATTTTTACTAAAATTACAGGAAATGCCATTTTAAAGGCCCTCATTTTTACAATTTTCCCAGGGGAGCATGCCCCTGAACCCCTAGAAATGCACACATTTTTTCTCATTTTGATTGTGCTCCCCCCTTTTCAAATTCCTAGATCCGCCCCTGTTCAGAGTATGTATTTGACAGATATGTAACAGTTTAGTAACACCAGCCTATAACGGTACAGCAATAGAAGCAGACAGTATCCCGATGGGTGGCTAGATTGCAGAATACCCCCCCACTCAGATAATTTATTACTGCGCATTCTCCGTTCTATAGAAATATATGCACAGTAGATTCAAGAACAATAGT
>JANVCK010000016.1:4410-50414 GCA_026546655.1 Epizoanthus illoricatus | reverse complement strand
AATCTCTTGTTCGTTATAGACCGTTGTCGTAAAAGGTATTTCCAAACGTTTCTTGTCGATCTTGTTTTCGTAACCTTCTACTACTTCTTTTAAAGGCAATAAATAATAAGCGTAATGAGCAAATTTTTGGTCTCTTATGGCAAATAAATTTTTTAAACGCTCTCTTTCTTCAGGTTTTGAATTTTCATCTTTTCTTATACGATCTCTTTCGTTGATTAGCCAATTTCCTATTTGTTGAAGTTTTTTGAAATAAATCTCTTCTGTTTCTATGACTTGGTTTTTCCATGAATTCAAGTTTTGCATCACATTTCGTATTTGTTTTAATTTTCCCTCTGCCATGCGGTTTTTTTCAAGACTATATTCATTTAAGTTATAATCTACAAATGTGTGTTCTTTAAAACAAAAAAAGTTCATACAGGCTAAGACACTTTTTGTTATTAATCCAAGTTTCTTGACAATTTGTGGCGAAGTGAGATCGTGATTTTCTTCAAAGCTTACACTTAATTGAGAGTAAAACGGATCCTCGTGTACAATCATGTTCTCCCCTTCTTCAGTTTCCTCAAATCCTTCCATAACGGAACTTCAAAAACTAAATGCTGAAAATCTTCTTTTACGTGATAAAAATGAAAGTCTAAATAGATTTATTCATTCTATGCAAACAAAAGGAAGTGAATCCAAACACAAAATTGAATCTCTGAATTTTGAATTGGAAAGAGAAAAAGAAAGATCCGAATCGCTTAAGCGAACCATTTCATGTTTAAACGAAAACGCAGAAAAAAACGAAAATGAATCTAAGAGCAAGATTAAGAAAATCGAAGAGGAGATCGTTTCTTTTTCGAATAAGTTGTTATCCAAAAATGAAGAACTAATGAATTTAAAGGAAGAACATCAAAACAAACTTATGGAATTAAGTGTTACGAATGATGCGGTCGAGACGTATGAAAAAAAGGCTAAAGAATTGCAGGAAAAATTAGAAAAAAAATCTGAAATAGATAAAGAAAAGGAACTTTTGAAAACAGAAAACATTCACTTAAAAAAGGAAGTTCAACATTTTCAAGAAAGACAACAAGTTTTGCGAAACGAGATTGATCGCCTTCGAACTGAAAAATTAACTCAAAAAGAAGGAAATAATAAATTCAGGCATTTACTCGAATCGTACGATGAATATAATGTTTTACTTTGGCATTACATGCGAGAATTTTCGAAGCAACCCAAATTTGATGAGATAATCTGTACTTTTATCAATCGAGCAAACGAAGCAAATGCAACATGGAGGGGGACGGTTTGGAATTGTTTGAATCTAGTGAAAGAACGAAATCTGGGAGTGATAACGAACAAGACTATTTTATTTTACGTGGTTTCTCACCAAAAACTACTCACGAGTTTCATGAACTTGCTTCATCACTATATTCAAATGAGTGGTGCGACTATGGCGAGAACAGTAGTTCGGGCTGTGATAACCAAGTATCTGCTAACTTTGGAAGGAGCACTGAATCTATTCAGGACGGAACTACTGGAGCTGGCATCGAAGCTAATACAGGAAGAAGAGGAGGAGGAGGAGGGAATGAAGATTTCTGCAATTTTTATACAAGAAGTGAAAAATCTGCTGAGTGGTTAGTGGAAACACGCGATCTTTACGAAGATGAACAAACGTTACCCGGAATGAAATCTTTTTTTCAGGCACTGCAAGAAAATGAGAAGATTTTTGAGGAATGTGACATTGATAGGTATTGCGAAATAGAATTCGAACGTCATAGCAAAATAATTTTTGAAGCAATGAAGTATACGAATGTTGTTTCTGTTGTAGGACCTCCAGGATGTGGAAAAACCTACATGATTTACGAATTGATTAAAGCATTTTACCTGAATTCGGGAATTATGCCAAGAATTTGCGCGCCCTTTAAAAAGATAGCCGCTAACATAGAAAACAGTATTAATGCCAGACGTAAAAACGACCACGATACGTATCACTACAAGATTCATGACAAAGCACCAGAAGAGTTTAATCCTCAAAGTGTAACGTGTTGTTCTATGTTTGGAATTGGACCAAAATTTATAAGCGGATCAAAGGATTTTTATAGTTTTGTCAAATTGTACAAAAAAGTATGGCAAAATACTAAAGAAAAATGGAAAGGAAAAGTTGGAGGATTATTCGTTCCGGAAATTGCTAAAGCTAAAGTAGTAATTATTGACGAAAATTCTGTTGTGAGTGGTTCGGAACACAGAAAATATGACTTTGCGGCCCGATATTGGCATGACGAAAGACAATTTTACGGGGGCTTGAAGGTTGTCATCCTAGGGGATCCCTGTCAGTTGGTTCCCGTGGAAGGCTTAAGTTCCTACGCTTCGAAGTTTCTAAACAAGGCTTTTTTTAATTATGAAATGCATCGTTTAATACGATGTAAAAGTGACCCAATCTTATGTAGAATATTGATGGAAATGAGAAGTAAGAAACATCTTTCTTCTTACCTCATAAAACAGTTAAACTGGAGATGTTTTTTAGATGAAGATATTACTTTAAATCCCAAAAAGGTGCCTGGAAATACAAGGCTATTTTGTAAACATCAACAAAGAAAAGGGTACATGGAAACGTACGTAGAGGAATATCTCAAAGGAAAACCAGAAGAAGAATTTCAAGTGTCCTGGTCTAGAATAAAAAAAGGTTTAGTAATAGAAACAGGTAAATCCACTGATTGCTTACATGATAAAGAAAAGAATTACTTTATACTAATACTAAAAAAAGTTACTTGTAAATTAAAGGTTGGAATGAATATAGTCATTAAAAAGAACGGAATAAATTTTACAAACGGAGAACTCGGCAGGATAATTAGTTTTGCAAAGGACGGTGTTCTCATTGAAAGTGAAGATGGTAGAGAAAAAGTTGTTAAATACACCGAAGACGAAGTTAACATGCGATGGTGGATTTTTAACGTGCGTTGGATGCCTCTTGACCAAAGCGATGCAATGACGGTTCACCTGGCACAGGGCCAAACAGGCGATTTTGCCATTACAGAACAATGTCTCAGACTAAGTCAAGGATCTGTGTTCGAAGGTGGTACTTATGTTGCCCTCACTCGTTCCAGAGAAATGGGATCAAGAGAAAAGAAAATACAAGCTCTAAAAGCAAATAAATTTAAGGTAGAAGGGTTAATCATTGGGGCTCCAATAAAAGAAAACGACGGGCCGTTTATTTCAAAAGTTTATAACATTTATCAAAAACTAGTTGCAAATCAGAAAAAGGTATTTTTACCTGCCCAAGAGAATCCGATTCACGGCCATTTCTTCGCAAACCAAGAAAATCTTATAGGCGGAACTAGATACAGGAATGAAGAATTAGATCTAATCAAAAAGTCTTTACAATTTCAGAGATGAAAATAAATAAAAAGGAAAACGACCATTTCTTGAGTAAGCTAATTTTAACTTTTATTTGTTTAATAGCAGCATCTGTTGGTCTTTTTGTTTACGTATTTTTAGAAATTCAAAGAGAGATTCCTCCCTTAGAAATCTTAAAAAATGGTGACAAAAGGAGAATTTGGGCATGGAAACATGAAGAACTTCCTTCCGAAATCCTGAAAGAATTGGAGGAAGGAAAATTAGTTAGTGTCCTCACTGGAGACAATGAAGGAGTAGACAAAGAAAAAGTCTATTTTGTTTTTGCATTTGACGATTTACAACGAAGCAAAAATTCCATTGCAAAGATATTTTATTTTCAAAAATCCAACGAAAGATGTTATTTTGCCTTTTACGATAAGACCGGACCTCTCCAATACGAGCGAACGGAAGGGAAAACGTTTTATGTTAACTCATGGACAAGTTACATTTCTGGAACCAAAAATACGATCGTAGTGAAAAAGAGTTGTAGAAACAACAAGGAAAACATATTTTTTCAATGGTGGGAAAATGATTTTGAGCGCGTTCCTCTTTTAAGTATTAACGAGACTTGTTTTGTAGACTTGAGCCGGAATTGTTATAAGAGAAGACTTTTTCAACATGTTAAAAAGGGGAAAATTCCTATAGTATGTGACAAACGCTTTCAAAATAAAGAATACTTACTTTGCAATTAAAACATGAGAGCACACGAGAAGATTGTTTTTGCAACTTTTTTCGTTTGTTTGATAACGAATCTGGTTTTACTTAAGTTTAAAGACTTGGGTGAAAAAACTTTAACTTTTGTAGAAAATTATACTCATTCCGCTGAAAATTGTTTAGACGATTTATCAAGATGCCTGACACCAGAGCTAATGTACGTAAATCTTCAACCATTCATTCCGACAATGAATATGTCAAGGTATCAATGGGAAAGACTTATTCGAGAATACCACAAGAAGATACCTGTAGGGAATCTTTACAGGAAAGAAGTAGACCGCCATTAGGCCACAGAGACGGTTACCTTTTCAATCATTTTTTAATCTACTTGTTGCTATTGATAAACATGACTTTCATGATACTGGTGACGCTCAACACAACAAAACTGGCTGGTAATAAAGGCAACAAATGCAAAGTAAAAGAATACGAATTAAAATCGTGCGGCAGATCATGTGTGATTTTCACAAAAGGAGAACGAAAAATTTGTAGCACGGTCAATGATAAATATGTTAAAGTTTATCTTTCGAGACAGTGTAGTGCTGAAGCAATTTCTACATCGAAAGAAAAATGTACTGGCGAACTACGAATGGGGGATGGTGGGATTTTCAGAATATACACAGAAATTGCAACTGGAAAGAAAAGTACCATTTTTACAGGATCTCAAAACGGAACCTATCCCGTGTATATGAGATTTACGCCCGAAGGTTTTAGCTTTTCACGAGTAAAGTTACCTGCTCGTGTTGATCGATTACGTTTCGTGTCGATCGATTACGATACAAATTCAGAATGAATGTAAGATTCTTTAAAGTTTCGTTTGTTGTTTTCCATGGAATATTTGAATTACTTAAAATTCCCTTAGATATTTTATGGAGAGTATTAGACATTTATATCCTCTTGACATTTTTAGCTCTTGTTGGAATATTGTATGTGAGTTCAGCAGCAGCAACACTCGCTGCCTACATCTTGGGTGGAATTGCTGTAGCAATTGTCGAAATACTTTTCATTGCCAGAAAAGTAGTAGACGCCTTTGTTGATGCTATCAACTTTTTTGGTGCAAATCTCACTGATCCAATTCCGACTCACACTATCTTCGACGATATGGCACATTTAATAGAAAGAAATGTTTTTAAGGGCAAAGATGGTCTGACTCTAGCTTTCAGGTGTATGTTCAGTTTGATTGCCGAAGATAACATTTGTAGGTGGTTAAGTTTTTTTAAATACATCCGTTTGACACGAGTATTTGTTTATATGCCATTAAGTTGGTTAGATAAAGCAATCTGTCACATACCTAAAGATATTACCGATTATGAAATTTATCTTCAAGGGTTTGCAGTTTTGGCAGATTACGTGGCTTATCCCCTTTTGCTAATAATTTGGATACTCTTTGTAACTAAACCGTTGTCGATGGCAATCGTAAAATACGTTTTGCACTGCTTGCTTCACTTACTCCAATTTAGAAGAAGCTTAGTGGAAAGATTAAGAAAACTTGATTTTGGAAAACGAAAAAAGACTAAAATAAAAAACGGTTATGTTTTATTATCTCCTATTTCAAAATCATAAACATTAAATAAAATCCATGTAATCAATTTTGTTTGTTTCAATAGTTTGTATGTCTGTCAGTAAAGAAAAAAATCGACAGTATTTTAAATACAGTTGCCAATCTTGAAAGAATGAAGGTAGTTGTGTAATATCAATTGCCCAAGCTTGGCGATTTTCCAACATACTCTCGTGAATCAATTTAAAATTCAAAGGCAAGTCTTCTCTCTTGCCACGAAAAATGTGCAATTCTTCCCCCAGCTGCTTCGCTATTTTGTAAAACAAATCGACAGAATCTTCTCTATATTCATCCAAAGTGTAAAGTAAATAGCGAACCTCAGGGTAACAATCCCCATTTTCGTTTCTTATAGCCAAACATCGCATTTTCTTGTAGATTGTCTCGCAAAGTTTTTTATGAATAAAGTAATTGTGTATACAAGAATTAGACATTTCTGGATTCTTTTGTAAGTGTTTGTAGATTTCTATTTCTTTTGCAAAATCAACTTTATATTCCATTTTAAAAACATTTGCTGTGTAAAGGCTTAAATACTTTTGACGAGCAGGCGAAAAGACTACAAAATCTGTTGGAGTTTCTTCGATGTGCAGGGCTTTATTTAATCCATCTAAAATCTGATCCTGGGGAACTTTTTCTCGAAAGTTAGCAAAGAGATAATTTGCAAAATGTCCTCGGGCATCTAAAAGATAAAAAAGTGGGTCGCAATCGAATTCTTTAGTAGTGACAATTTTCATAACTATAAAATCCAACAAAGTGCTGCAATCGTTTTTCCATTTTTCAAGAGGAGTTTCAGAATGAAAAAAATTAGTTAACTTTTCTCCTGTAATGTAATTCTTGAAAACCTCTTTCATTTCGTAAGGAAACCCACTTGCATCCAAAATTTGCACCACACCTTCTTCGTTTTGTTCACTATTAGCAATTCTCAAACTGTCAGTCCTTCCACTAACAACAATACAACTCGTTTCTTTCTCGATTCTATCCGCCGTTACTTGAAGTGTTTGTCTTCCAATAGCAGTCATATTTTTGTATGCTTCAACATCAAAATGTTTTAATTCACCACAAAACTTACAGTAAATTTTCTTGTATTTTCTGTTTTGACTTTTCAATGTAAGCAAATCGGAACAAATATGCCTTATCATTTGTGTTGAAAATGTAGTGAATTTAATTGGAGAACGAATCAAAATGTTTGGATAAAAAGAAACAAAATCGTATTCTCTGATAGTTTGATAAAATCCTTGCTTTGGGAAAAGATTTTTACCCCCTTTTGCTGTCTCATTGTTTCGTTTAAAGAGAACATAATCTTCGAGATGTAGGTTGCAATAAAAATTTAGAAGAGACTGTATGTTATTGATATCTTCGCCCAAAACTACAGGGGATAATCCATACGGAGAATTGTAATAAGTTAGATTGTTTACTTTGATCTTACCTTCTGCAATCGTAGTAATTAATTTTTTGGGTAAGTGTCCTGCCAGAAGATATTGTTCGATAATTTGAGAATTTGATAACTGAACGGGCCATTTGGTTTTAGAGAAACAATGTTTCCATTCCTCTTTACTTTCTGTCTTAACATAAACTCCGTCCTTTTTATTGAACCAAGAAAATCCTTCTACTACTAGTTCCCTTTTCACAGAATCTCCACGAGAGTAAATTAGACAATCGCCTCGTAATATTACTGTATCAAAACAATATAATAATGATTCAGGATTAGAAATGGTTTCATATTTAGCCACGTTTGTTAAAATTACTTCCATTTCAGTCTACACATCAAAACCAGTAAAACGCTTCTATCGGCAAGAAAGTATTAACTTTATAGAACATATATGAACCTTCCAAAGTTATCCCCTTGTCAAGTTACGTTCGAAACTGATTACGATCTATTTACAATATGTCAAAAGAAAGAAAACAATTTTGAGGAGAAATACAAAGAGTTCTTTTATCCGTTTCAGCCGTTCACCAAACTCTACATTGATTTGGAAAAACTAAAACAATATGTTACGCCCGAAGTTCAATCAATAATAATGGATATGATAGAAAATTGTGCACCTCAGATGATTTCGTTACTTTTCATTCCTCGTAAGAGTCAACCAACTGTGTACGATTTTGAGAAAGTGAATTTTTTAAATAGTCTCAAAGACATATTTTTTCGTGGATCCATTTGTAAAGATTACGAAAAAAGGTTAATGTTTTACACTATATGTAAAGAAATTCTTCCAAAAGATATGGAACGATTCTGTAACAGATTCAAGGGATTGCAAATTGAAATGGCGAACGATGATGAAGAAGAAACACGAGTAGACTTTTTTGTTTATCTTAAGAACCTGTATTCAAACACAAAACTGTTAATGTTTGACACAATGATATTAAATGTTCCTCTCAACGAAAAAGAGGACAATGACGAGGAGGAACGGGTATACAAACATCAATTCAAATTAAATTTTTACTTCCATCCACTTATTGCCAGAGACAGAAATAAATGTACAATAGAACTGAAAAAAATTATTGTAGTCAAGACAAACTTATTGAAAAGAAAAAAGTATAAGGCCTTTGAATTTGGTCTTGTGGATGCTGATGAAGCTTTTACATACGTCAATGTAAGTGTTTAAACACGTAATTTAGAAGAAATTCATAGGCTTCATCATTTTTTTTCTGTTCTTCTTCCTTTTGCTTTCTAGATTGTTCTGTTTCTAGAAAAACATTTTTGAGTGTGAGGGTAACTAGAGGGTATCGGTATTTTACCAAAACATCTGGAGTCATACACAGTTTGTTCGATACGTGTACAACGTTTTGTAATTCTATAATAAAATCGTCACAGAAACGTTTACAGGAAAATTTGATTCTATTCTTGTACAAAACAATCTCTTCGTTTTCTTCGTTTTCTTTTTTGCCTTTTACATCGTCAGGTTTTCCATCTACCTGATTAAAACAAAGTAGTAAATTTGAAATGGCACCTATCTGAAACTTTCCCAATTTTCCTATAATAGTATCGAAAATGGCTAATTCAAAAGTATCGGTTTTAAGTTCATTCTGGCAAAAGTAGCAAGCAGTTTTTTCTACCAAAGCAAAATCCACTATACAGCAATTAGTAAATTTGTTACGTTTGTTTTGTAGTTTTCTTTTACAGATGTTCTTGAACATTTTTTTTCCATTTACATGTAAATATCCAAGAGATGGGGCTTGGGAAGTCTTTGATTTCATATTCTTTGGCAAGAAACAAACAAAATCCAAGACTCAACCATATAATTCTGGTGTCTATCGTTTCATCTTGCCCTTTATAATGTTTAGAATCAAAAGTGAGTTGAAGATGGCAAGGATCGTTCGTGTAACGATAAACGACTTCATTTCGGGGATTAAAAACCCAATTGTTTCGTTTTCTCAACATTCCCTTAAACCCGCAAGATTTTCTTAATCCGTCAATTACTGTAGTTTGATTTTCGTCACAAACTAGATGCGAACACAAAGCTTCGATTACTTCAAAATAATCTTTTTTGTAGGCACATAGTAAAAATCTGTCAAATAGACGAACACATAAACGAAGATTTTCATTTACTGGCGAATTAAATATCGAAATGACAATTTCACAATGATATCCTTCTTCCCTTTCCTTTATTAAATTCTTCAACTGTTCGGTGTTTTCACCTTGTTCTCTACACGACAATTCCTCCAAATACAAAATGCACCACGCGTTTGTTTCACTTCCTAACAGTTCTTCTAATTGCTTCAAAATACAAAAGTATAGTTCCGCATAGGGAAATCCTTCTAGTTTATGTTGCTTTTTAAAAGGAAGAGTACAAACCGTAGTTCCTTCAATGAAATGTGGTTCTACGAAGCCTTTGTTCCATTCTAACACGTAACCCAATTCCATTTCTGTTTTTCCACAAAATTTTACAAGCGGTGGCCTCAAAAATAATTTCATTAAAAAACGACAAACATCGACGTGATCCAATGTATCGTACCACATGTTTATCTTTCTGAAGCAATATTTGTAAAATGTTTTAGCTTCTAGTGTGTGGGAGTACCAAAATAAATTACAAAAGTCGATTTCAAATAAAGTCATATCTAGGCAAAACATAACAAGCACGATGGAAAGTACACAACTAATATACAATGGGGAGTCGATTAAAATAAAACTTGAAAATATGAGATTTTACAAAAACATAAAAACAAGAAATGCCATTTACCAGTCTTTTTTTAACTTACTCGAGGAAATGAAACGTAGCAACATGTTAAATGACTTGAAAAAAGACATTGCGCGTTGTTTTGAAAAGGGGAAGATGTTGGAATGTTCACTCGCGTTCTTTTATCAACACTTCAGTCGTCATTTTAATATCTTACCATATAATGACGATTTTATCGGTTTTCAGCCGTTCAGGTTAAAGGTTTTACCACTTTTAACATTGAAATTTGAACCAAATAGTACATTTGATATCTTAAAAAAAGAAATACTGTCACTTTCGTTGGACGAGATTTTAGAACCTCTAAAGAGAGATGAATATATAACATTTGGGGAAAGAGAAATGCTTTTGTTTGACTCAAAAACAGGAAACCCCGTTCATGAAAGAGATAAAATAGAACTGGCAAGATACTTTGGGGTAGATTACTTCATTGATGTTTTTCAACACAACAAAGCATTTCTCTTCATGCGATACAAGTGTATTTATGATTACTTTTCAAAGGAAACGTCTTACGGAGAAAAAGAAGCAGAATTTTTTAAATGCATTCGACAGAGATTCATCAAGAACCAAAATATTAAAGAAATTAAGAAAATCGAAAATGACCTATGGCTCCTTTCTAAAGACGGACTCGACATAACTTTGAGTGATATTTCCATTATTGTAGAAACGACAAATCCTTACCAGATCGATCACTATTGGAATTTAGAAGTGGACCTCCTCAGAGAGTACCAATCGAGAAAAAAACAAATCAAAGCCGATGAGTTCTTTGTTCCCCGACTAGCAGAAAATGACATGCTTGATGGCGAAGAAGCAGTATTCTATTACCTAGAAAAGAAAAACTTTGAAGAACTTGAAATGTTCCCTTTTTCCCTTGTCGGAAGTATTTTACAGATGAGTTTATTGAATAAACATGAAACATGTTACATGTTTTACACGAAAACAAAACTATTAGCAAGATGCCTCGACTTCTTTCTAAATTTGAGCGTTTCAGATATTTTAAAAGAAATAAAAAAATTAGACGAGGTTTGTTTTCTATTTTGCAACATTCAAGAAGATTCAAAAGAAGAGTATTGGGAGAAGATAAAAATAAAATTAAAACAAAATGGAGAAAGTATATTTGGATGTATTAGAACATCAAAATCTCAATTTTAGAAGCAAATTTTATGCGTTGAATTTTGAAAATGATATTGTATTTTCAAAAGAAGAACGTTTTAAAGAAACAAATTCAATTTTAGAACACCTGTCCAATACATTCTTTTATTTTGTTCATGGAAGGGTTCATGGAAAAGAACAAATTTTATACTATCATTTATATGCATTTAGTCATTCTTTTAGAGATGCTCCATGTAAAATAATTGAAGACAAATGTGATAAAGATAATCTACAAATTTTGTTCATATGGAAACAGACATTGTATTTTAAGCTACAAGTTTGCATTGCAAATAATACATTAGAAAAGGAATTTAACAATGATTTTCGTTTGCTTGTTGAAAATCTTAAAAACAAAAATGCGCAATTCGAAGCAAACCCATTGGGTCGCATCAAAGTGAAACATTCAAAATTTGTTGAAAGGGGAGAGTTTTATGAAAAGATGGAAAACATCAAAAAGTTGTTTACTTTTTCTACTCGGATTAGTAAAACACTTTCTGTTTCTTTTAATACTTGGGATCAATTTTCTGCAGATAGTTCGACTTCAGAAGAGCTACGAGACAGAGTATGGAACGATACTTTAGATTTTGATAAGGAAGTTGTTTGTGAAATCGAATCAGAAGAAGAAAACCAAGAGGAATGTCAAACTATGGTTTCAAAAGAGAACGAAGAAAGTGATAGAGATGATGGACTAGAGGAACAGGAATTTGAAGAAGAAAATTTGAAACGGAAACAAACCGACGTCGATAAAGGGAAAAAACAATGGAAAAAATTCAAAAAATTAAATGGATCAACAAATTCTAGTCATTCAATTTTCAACTGTTTTGAAGATTGTCTCGAGAAAGAGTCGGCTAATGAAATTTGCGAAGTAGTAATCAGTTGGTACCGAGAAGCAAAGGATCTTCATGTCGATAAACTTAAAACAGAGATGATTAATTATCAAGATCTTGGCAATTTTGAAGTTATGGGGAATACATCACAGTTTTCGGAAAAAACTGAAAATAAACCTAGAAAAGGTTATTTCTTTCATTTTCTTCCAATTCCTAGAATTTCTAAAAGACCAATGGTTTCTAATGTTTGTGAAACATCCATCATGTTTTTCCAAAAAAATTACAGAGGATTTAAAACAGATGAAGAAAAGGGTGTAGCTGTAGAAAGTTTTGTGGAAGTTTCAAGGCAACCGTATTATACATTTGAAAAACTCTGTTGTTATTACGACTCTTTGTTTTCTTACGTCGAAAACAAAAACAAAGCCGACTCTGTTAATACGAATCCTGACGTAGAGCTTGCTCTAATTTTCTTAGATCGAAACGATCAAACTAAGATTTGGAAAAATATCATTGTCAAAAAGAGAGAAAAAGGTGGCAAAGAAGAACCTACTACGTTTTCGCGAATAATAATCGGTCTAACCGGGAACCCAAAAGCAGTTGCTAGAATAACAAAGAACGAACTACGGTATTCCCTGATTAGTTTATTCAATTGGGTGACTTGTATTCGATTTAGGAATGGAACGGCAGTTGCTTGTTTAGATGTCTTGAGGTGTCACGTAGAAAAATTGAAAAGAGCGTTTTTGGAAATTAAACCCGTCTCCTTTTATCCTATTCTTCCAAGAATTGGAATTGCCGAGAAAACAATGTTTTTGGGATCTCGAAGTTTTGTTTGGAACAATAACGTTACTCGAACTTTTTGCTGCAGAGGAGCGTTATTCTCAGACGGAACAATAATAAAAGAATTGAAGAGTATTCCCATGCTTAGACTTAATTTAACATATCCGCTTTTTGATCGCAATTTTATAGTCAGTAAACTGTTTCTCTGCCTACGGCAAATGATTACTTTAATTTTAAGAGCTCGTGAGGAGTTGCCTATCGATATACTTCTTCAACACACCATTTCATGTGTCTTTCCAGAATATGGGGGAGATTTACTGCGTAGGGAAATTGGAAAAACACATAAATACGGGAAGGTGATCCTTTCATACATGGAAGGAGATGAGGATGACAAAAAAAATATTTACCTCTCACGACCAATTTCTTTTCAGTTGTATTCATGTTGCAAAGCGGGTGAAAATGACTTGAAAAATTCCGTCCTTGCAAAGTCCTTGAAAAGGGAAGTTCTAAACTCCCTTCACTATGCTCAAAGACACATATTTTCCGACGACGTTTTCATCAATTTTCGTATTACTAGATCAATAGCTAACAAAATGTTCCCTCCTTTCGTTCCTTCTGAGTATAGTTTTGAAGAAAGATTTCAAGGTTCTCCAATTCAGCAGTTGACAGCACAATGGCCTAGAAGACATTTAGTTCAACAATTTACTAAAAATATCAATTCTAATAAGACGTGCGTTCGTTTCGTAGAAAGAGGAAATGCGAAGTACGGAAGAATATCTGTGGCAGATGTATCGAAAGAGGACAATTATGGAAACCTTTTAACATTTCTTACCAAACTATACGAAGTTGATTTTAGTTTTTCAGAAGAACCTTTAGATTTTGAACGTTTACAAACGATAGTGAGGGGTATGAAGTTAAAACTTTCAGCACATGTGCTAGGTGAAAAATGGCTCTTTTTAAAATTTGGAGTAAAAGGAAACGAAATCGTGCCCTGTCACCACTTAGAAAGAGTACTACAACAACTGATAGACAAAAAAACTCAAGGTTTATTCATCAATTTAATTCTAGGAAACCAATCCAGAGAAATTTATTTTTTTGCAATGTTAAAAGCAGCAATTATAGACATTATTAATAGAAAGTTATAGCAATGTCAACAAATTCACGAACTTTTTTCCTTTTTCTCCTTTTTTTTCAATATCCCTCTTCTCGTTGATTTGGTTGTTCTATTTAACAGGTGTACAAATTTATCTTCAATATTTTCAAGACATACTTCTCCTTCTTTGAAAAGATCTTTAGTTTTTTCGACTACACTATAAATTAAAGGATGTTCATCAAAAAATTCTTTAACCAACTTTTCAATCTTTTCCCATTTGTCTCGACCTAGCTGCAGCATAGAATCGTAAACGGATAACTTGGTAACTGGCTTGGCCCTTTTCATCTTCTCCAAATAAACTCCAAGGCACTCTAGAATCTTTGCTTCGCTAACAGAATTATCAAAACAGAGTCTAAGTATTTCTCTATCATGGCTTTCAGAATAAGAAATCGAAAAGAAATTAAACGTCTTGTTATTTTCACAATCATACGTTTTGATCTGTTTAAAATTCCAATGTGTATTTTGTTGAAGAGAGGTCATAAAATTTTCTTTCTGTAATTCTTCAAAAATTTCATATAGGAATTTCGTATAACCACAAGAAGCTTCAAGACAATATCCCTCCAAATAAATTTTGTTCTCATTTCTTTCACAACAGTAGACAGCGCCTTTAAAAACATCTTCAATTGCCCCCAATTGTGCAGTAATGCAATGTACGTTCCTATTCTCGTCTTTTAAAGACTTGTTAACTGTCAAAACAAGACGCGAATTTTCGTCTTTCACACTAATCTCCTCTTTGCATTCAGATGTTTCTTGTTCATAGTCCATTTTCAAAATTCTCTTGTACCAATCCAACGGCCGTTCTTTTTCTTTTAATTTACTTCCTTGAGCATTTTTCAACACGGTGCTAAGATAAGAAGGAAATGTTCCATACTTGTAAATTTCCAGCCTTAAACGAAGTTCTTTGTTCGAATTAACAGGATACCATACAAATAAGGGCTTCATTCGAGTGAAAGGGACTTCCATGATAACTGAAATGCGATTGTTTTCTTTCCCATAAATTTAAAATTACGTCAATATATTAAACTTCAACATCTATCAAAAAGATCACATTACTAGGAACAAAAAACGTCTGCGAACACAATAGGATAAAGTTGCTAATTCTAGTCGTAATAGGTCCAATGTTATCGAACAATGGGATAAGCGAAGATACCAACAAACTTCGCAAGGCTGTTAAAATGTCCGTGCCATGGGAGCGCGCAACCAAAGTAAACGGATTAATATTTTTGCCAAATAGAACCTTTTGTAAGATAGCCATGGTTTTAACAATCTCACTCTCTGTTATTTCTTGATCTTTTTCAAAAATACTTCTAACCAAAATAATAAAATCTCTGTCATTTTCAGGCTTCATATTATAAAATTCTATTAGAAATTCGATGACTTTCTTTTTTATCAATTTGGTTAGATTTGAATTTAAAGGAAACACTTTTGCTTTTTTTGCACTCCAATTTACAAAAGCACCGCATTCTACTGGGACCATTTCATGCTCGCTGTTTTCCTCCTTCTTTTGTATGTCTTGTGTTGTTTCGCCATTGTCTTCTATTTTGTTCGTTTTCTTTAATGATTCCTTGCTTTCATCTTTTTTCACTTGCGTTGGACTCGATATGAGTGTCTGTCCTTTAGATTTGTTTTTGTTCTTACGATTTTCTACTTTTAAATAATTTCTTTTTGATGTGAAATGCACCTTTTGTTTTTCGTTATTAATTCGAATTCTGTCAAAAAGCATTTTTAAAAGCTTTGAAAATTCTGTTCCGTGGTACAGAAGAGATTTATAAATAATCGAATAATCCTCTTCGATGCATTTTAATTTTTGGCACAAAGAATCTAACGTTTTTAACGTGACTTCTCCTGTGTCAATCATTTCATTTAACTTTCCTTTATCTAATAGACCATTGAGAAAAGATTTTTCCTGAAAGGTCTTCTTGTAGTTACTCGAAACCCAACGTGTAGTATTGAGATCTATTTTGGGGGGCATTTGAGTGATCTCAAGATAACCGAACAAATTAGTGAAAAACGTTCTACCAAGAGAAAGGGCAGTAAAATGCCCTTTCGGATTTGGTACTATTACCGCCCTATGAGTGCGGCTCCTCTTTGGCGGTTTCATTGTGATTTCGTTTGAACTTCCTCTAGATAAACTAACCTTCCTGTGGGAAGTATAGGTTTACTATTTTGAGGAAAATAAAAGTCGTTCGTGGTTGTCTTTTCTTTCAATTTAATCAATCCTAGCTTTTGTTTGTAAGTTCCTCGTTTAGCTTGGTTAAAAAATACAGCAATATTTTGTTGATCTCCTAAAATTCCTCTTTCTATACAGAGAGAAACGAATCTTTCAATAGATTCAGTTTGATCAAAAGCAATGGCAGAATTTTGAATTGTTCCTATGACTGCAGCCTTTCGCATGAAAATAAATTCATCTCTAACCTCGCAAATGGGTTCTTGAGACAATAAATAATGTGCCTCTTCATCAAATCTAAAAAATTTGGACTTTTCAAACCTCTCTGTTCCGTTTAAAAAACAACGAAACTCATTATTATTTAAGTTCTCAGCCGCAACACAGCACATTTTGTTTGTGAATTTGTGAAAACTACAACCGTACTCCTCTTCGCAAAAATGTAGCCACTTCTTCATTTCGAATTGGCACAAGTAGAAAAACAAATTCCGCAATTGAGCATAGTTTTCACAATCTTCCTCCAAAGCAATCAGGATTCCCCCCTCACAAAACTCATAATCAAGACCTGACTTATCTCGAATACATTTTCTGACCTTTTTCAAACAAAAAGCATCAAAATCCAAACTGATAGTATAGAGACCGCCTTCCTCGATTTCTTCAACAAGAGATCGTCCTTTCAAATCTTTTAAAACGTTCAAGAATTTAGTATACCTCTTAAACTTTCTATTATTACTTTTTATTTTGATCGAATGGTCTTGGATTTCCCCAGTTTCAAAGTTTCGGTCCAGAAGACAATTAATTTTTTCCTTCATAGAAGTTTCGCTCTCAATATAAAGTGCTGCCGCAAATTCTTTCAAAATGTAAAATTTGGTTCGATGTTTCTTTTCCTCTTTAACAAAAAGGACCATTCTGTCTTTATAACGCACCTTATTTTTTAAATATTCTATTGTATTTTGAACTTCGATTTCATCCAAACCCACCTCACTACTCTCCGCAATTCCTTTAAAACTTGTACCATCGATAAGATAGTATGGAAAATCAGACTCATCTTCTTCCGAATTTAAATTATTCTTCCATTTAAAAAATGGATCGACATTGTTCAATAGCAAACATGCACCGTTAAACGCACGAACGGTTTCGGTTTTGGGTACGATACTCGTGGCTAATAACAGAGCAAATCCGTCCACTTTAAACTTTTCTTTAAATTTATCTAATTCCTCTACGAATTTACCTTGAATTTTTTCTTCTCTAATAATTTTTCTAAATTCTGAAAATGAAATATTTTCTTTTAGTAGTTTATTATTAGTTGCATTCATAACAAAAAACGTTCCTCTTATAGCTGCAATAACCGAAGCTATAGCCTTGATTATCTTGTGTTGTCTCATATGAAACGAAAAGGGGGCTTTGGAATCCTTCAAAGCTTCCGAAATAATTTCCATTTTTTCACAAATATTTTCTCCAAAAGTCTCATAACCTTCAAATTTAACAAATTCACACAAATCAAAAAATGCAGTAAAAGAAACAAGAAAGTCAACAAAGTTGCCTAATCCACTTTCTTCGATTTCCTTTTCCATCCTAGCAAATGCATTATCTTTTGTTACAATTCCTTTGATTTTATCGAAAAAGAAATACATGACTCTATCCATGATACCCTCATCGATTGTGTGATTAGTACACATGAAAAATGATCTGTTCTTAATTGTCTTAACGAACGTTTCTTTTTGCTTATCTGTAAGAGTACTAATAAATGTGCCCTCTTCCATAATAGATTTAATATATTCGACCTTCTTAAGATCAAAAGTAGAAAACTCATCGATGAAACGAATACCAAAAACATCACCAAAATTTACTTCCGATTGTTTAGTTATGGCAGTGGAAGTCGAATTTCGGATATCTGCTGCAATCTCTAATTCTGGATTTTCTTTTGTGTTACGATCAAAAAGTAATTTCATGGCAGCAAAAAGAAAACTTTTGCCTCCACCATGAGCTCCCCTGAGTAACATATGGATTCTTTTTTTGGTAGTTATAGAATTAACAAAAACCGAAAAGGCGCCTAAAGCTTCAGTAGGAATTTTAGTGGCCGATAAGGTTTCAAATAGTAAGGCAAAAAATCCTACCATCTGCATGATCCAATCATTTTCATTTTCGGACGATTGGTAAAGTGGAGCTAGAAAGTAACCACAATCAAACCATTTAAAATTGTGCCTGGTGAGTCGAAAAAAGATAGATTTGAGTAAGGGACTATGATTTTTGTAATTTACTACTCTGCAGAGTAGTTCAGATGGCGAAAAGCAATTATCTCTTAACATTTCGTAAAATGGAAATTTTTTTATATCAAAATTACTCCCTTGATTTGAATTTAAATTTTGTCCTATTAAGAAAGATTCTTCAAATTTTAGTTTCTTGTAGTCTTCAACAGATAGTAATTTTTGCAAATTATTTTTAGTTCTCAAATCTTCTTTGTGGAGGGTACCTCTAAAAAAGTCTTGCTTTGAAAAGATCATTCCATTAGCAATCCAAAATATACCATCGGAAAAATCAACCATTCGCTCCGTCCAAGTATAAAGACAATTTCTAACACATCTTTTTAGTACTTCTTCCTCATCTAACCTTTGTTCTAATTCTATAACCTGTTCATAGGATATAGTCGAGTCCAAATCTGGAATGTGGATAAGAGAATTTTTTAAACGACTATGTGAGTGAATAAAGTAACAAAGTTCTCTCTTGAATTGGTCAAAGATAATTGACCTTTCTTTCCAAAATTGAGGCGAAAGAATAAAGAGAAGCGTTAAACCAAACGTGCGGGAAGGGCGAAGAAAAAATGTCTCTAAAACCTTCTTAGATCGAAGCCTCAACTTAGTCTCTATTTCTTCATCGTGTTTTCGTTTTCTCCTTTTCCTTGAAAAAAAGTTGACTTGATTTGTATTTTCAGTTAACCTAAAATGCGAAAGAAACTGGTAAATCGTCCAATCTTCTCTATCGAAGGGGCTCCCTTCTATACTTTCTTCGCTCTCTTTGCTTTCTTCGTCAATACCAGTTGCATTACGAATCTGACTATCAACGTTGACAATTTTTGGAAATTTATGATACTTATAAACTATCAAATCAAACAAACCTCTCAAGTCAATAGGTAATCCATGAATTTCATTTCGAATTCTCGGACAATCATTCATTCCTTTTGTGGAAGAAAAACTTTTTTGAATTTCAAACAGATCGTCCATAGAGATCCCATTTTTAACGACGCTTTCAATATCTATAAAACCTCCATTTTTCATTAACCACAAATTTGTAAATATCTCTAGATTATCTGCAGTGAGATAAGTGATTTCTGTTCCAATATAAACAACATTTCCCAAAGAAATGAGCATCCTGTTTTTCAATGATCCTTCACTGGGACCTTCGAGTTGTTGTAGAAGTTGAATTCTCGGCCAACCCAAAGCTTGAAAGACCGAAAATAAAAATTCGACATAATCTAAAACTTGATAACTAACTTCATCGTTGCTCCCATCAAAACTAACCGATATCCAAAACATGTCATTTTCAAATTCGAGAGTCCCACGAGCAACTTCGGGTTGATTTTGCCGAATGGGATTATTAACGACATTTTTTTTGTTTTGCCAAACACGTGATTCTTTTTTATCTTTTTCCTTTTTCTTATGTTCCATAAACAAACATAAAACGAGAGTCAACTAGAAACATGAACGCCAAAGCTTTGTTGATAATTTGTTTGTTAATTACACTAGTTGTATATTGTCACGCTTATGCATTTTTGGTTAGATGTTTTTTAACAGCTCAAAATGATACTTGTATAAGAGTTAAAACAAATTATTCCAATAAAGAATTTCGCCTGTTCAAATCAAGGCCTGAAAATTTTTGCGAGGATACATGGCTGAGAAACTCTTCAGAATTAGTAACGTGCCTCCAAGGAAAACAAGAAAATGTATCTTTTGATTTAGGAAATATGATGGAATTAATCAACAATTCCTATTTTACAAAGAGGACTATTAGAAAAGAAAGAGTAAATTGTCATAGAAACCCGAAAGAAATATTTTCCCATATTTACTATGATGTCGACAAAGAATTTGATGCAAACAGAATGTGTCCCGATGGCTGGAAAAAAACATGCAGTTGCAAAGGCATAACTTGTTCCGTGAGATCACGTTACGAAAATCAACGTTTTTATCCACTTGAAAGAATTCCTAAAAAGACGACAGAGATGGTTTGGGAACCCATAGTCATACGAGTTCAGTCGGGGAATTATTTTATTCAGCAAAACGAAACGATCCTAACGAAACCTAGAGATGTTCTCTGTGTGTTACCTTGGATAGAATTGAACAGTGTACTTTTTAATTACAGATGTCAAAATCCAGGAGAAAATGGATGTGAAAAATCTACAAACTCGTTTTGCTTTCTAGTAAATGGACTTCCCGGTCAGAAATTCAGATTCAGTTGGTATTTTCAGATCGAAAGAGATCTTTATTACAATCCTATTCTAAACCGAGAAAGTTACTGTGCAATTTTTTCTCCTGGAAATTACGAATATTGTTTGGATGCGACCAACTATTCGCTAATACCGCTAGAAAACATTTACGGTGGTAAAAAAATCACAAAAAATTTCTCTTTTCATTTTCTCATCATACGAACCGAAGTAGATAACTTTGAAAATCAAAAGGGGACAATAATTTACACCGGTCTCTTTTTCATGGCCTTGACGCTATTTCTCTATTATAAAATTACCTCAAAATATATTAGCTTTTAATTTAGTTTCTTGAAAATGAATAGTTTTCCTTTTAATCATGCATTCATTTGGAACAGCAGAAGAAAGATTGGAAAAGGAACAAAAGAAAGTTTCAAGAGCGGTGGGACTAACATTTATGTTAAGTTTAGTGGCATTTATTTCAATTTTACTGGGATTTAATTTTTATGTTAACAAATACCCCAATTCTACCGTGAATGGAGAAAAACATTCTTTTTCTACGGATTGTATCAAAGGTTTATGTGTGTTTTCTCACAATAAATCTTTTCCAAGAGATGTGACATGTTCGAAGAAAGAAGATTGTATGAGATACGTAGATCCATGTCAAAATTCTTGCAATCGAGTAAATACTGTGGGATGTATCCGATTACCGGAAAGAAAATACAAATGTTTATGTAAAGAAAAGTTTGAAGGCAAACGCTGTGAAAGAGAAGTGAAAGCTTGTTCGAGAAAGGGGTGGTGTGAAGGAAAAAATTCAATTTGCCGTAAGATTTCGACGACTAATCGATGGAAATGTTCATGTGAAAATGGACGTTTTGGAGAACGTTGTGAGTCTAGAGATTCAAGGGGTAGCGTGTGTTCGATAAATCAGCATTGCAATAACGGCGAGTGTGTGTACTACAACGGTAAAGGTAAATGCATTTGTTATAAGGGCTTCTATGGAAAAGACTGCTCTCTAAAGGAAGTAGATAATTATTGCTCTTTCAACAATTGCAATAACAACGGATTGTGTCTTTCAAAACATATGGGTTTCGATTGTATATGTTTTTGGGATTTTCAAGGCAAATTCTGCCAGTATGAATTTCAAGGCAGTAAGTGTGACTCGAAACCTTGCGAAAATGACGGCACCTGTTCGGCTTTAGAAAAGAATAAGTACAAGTGTTACTGCAAAAGAGGATATTCTGGAATAGATTGTCAACACCCGGTCTCTCTAACTGGAATTAAAAAACATTGTACGAAAATAAATCCACTCTTTCCAAAGAAACTAATGAAATCTCCTTTACAACTAAAAGAGAATGAAGAATGGATTTTATCTGCCGACAATGATGTGAGTTATTCGTACCATGATTGTTTGTTTTTGACCATAAAGAAGGCGTTAGAAGTTCTTAAACCCTATTCACCACCCAATTCGACCATTTTATACTCGATTTTACTCTCTTCAAAAACACCTGTCGTAGATCCCACCTCATTACGTACACAAATAGAAGAAATTAAAGACCAATTAAATTTCATTAGTTTTAATAACGAAACGAAACGAATTTATATTGGTGGAAGAATAATTCCTTTAGTTTTTTCGCCCAGTGAAATGTTAAATCCTCTAAAATCGTATCTTGAAATTTCTATCTTGTACTTTGACGATCACCTTTTGACTTTGTATGCTTGTGAACCTGGGAACGATTCTTACCGAAAACGAGAACGTTATCTTATTTTCTATAGACGAGGAAAAGCAAAAGAAGAAACGGAAAAACTAATCGACGTGTTAAACGAAAGAGGCGTGGTTATGCGTAATACGAGGTGCCTAGATTAACTTCATCTTCATTTGCTGACTCCAAGAGTTGATGATACCGAGGAACAATAACATTCCCCGTTTCTACTTCGTTTTGTAGTGGGGCAGAAGGACAGTAAGGAGGTGGTGCTGGCATGCTTGTTAACTGTAGGGAATATTTTTTGGCCCCTGCTTCTGCAAAAATTTTGTTTTGTAAAATATAGAGCAATTTAACGATGTTATTTTTAGGATCGTTGATTTCATCTTCCATATTTAAATATAAAACATGTTGTACATTCATTCTATTGAAAATCATCTCAAAATAAACTATTAGACTTTTTTCTTCACTTTTACTCATTTCCTTATTGATGATATTTTGAACTACGTTCATTTGAACGAGTAAACCTCCGGCTATTTTGACCACACTTTCACAAAATTCGCTTTTTTTTATCTTGTTTGTTTTATCCGATATGTAATATTGTCTCAACGATTCCAAAGCAAAAAGTTTTTTAGAAAAATCTTCGTCTTGAAACATGTTTAAGATTTTGAGTTTTCTTCTGCAGCTCCTGGTGGTAATTTTGCTCTTGGTTTCCTTTTTGGTACTAATACATGTTCCCATATTTGAAGATTATTCCAAGGAATACGAAAAGCGTTTTTTGACTTTGAACTTCAAGTATAAAATAATATTAACTCTTGTAGGTTTTATAACGACTTTTTCGTTTTTTAGCAAGAGTACATTAATGTCCTTGAGAAATCGATTAGACGAGAATACGGATCGATTTTTTACTTTCGTCATTGAGTTAATGGGCAATTTTGTAACTACAACGTCCTTTCATGTTTTTATATTGCTGTTAAAATTAGGCATTTTTAAGAATGCTTACATTTTCATTTTACTTCTCACCGTCTCAGAAATACTTCGGACACGACTCGATTCGCAAAAAAAAATTTCCTCTGTGAAGAGTAAGTTTTTGGTTGGTGTTCTATTTTTCCTTTGTATGCTTTCAACCGGAATAAGCATCTCGCTTTTTGTTCTTAAAAAGGATACTTTCACAAACAAATTCAAGCCTATTGTTTTCGACTTTATGGCACCATTCTTTTGTAATTTTGTGGTTTTTCTACAAGAACATTTTATCAAGAGATGGGAGGAAAAAGTTAAAGACAGATACACACGGTTTATTTTGGTCAACATATTTTTAATGGAAACGGCAAGAATCGCATTTTATTACATTATATTCAAGATAACAAATTATGAACGAACTTCATTTTTTGCCGCCATGCTAGGAAATCTAACTTCGCAAGTTTTCGTTAAGATAGTGGAGAGAGGAGAACATTCAAAGAGAATCTTTACTCAGTGGATCGTAACATTTGTTTTGCCAGTCTTGTACGTCTTGTTCACTGGTGTTTTCTTTTACGAATATAAAACTATCTTAAACTTTTACTTGGGTTCTAAAAATCTCGCTCGCTTTCTAGAACACGGATTAAAAACGGTGGCCATAACGATTGCTATGAGAAACCGAATTATGATAGAAAATAAAATAGAAGAACTATTGGAACCGAAACCCATCTTAAAAGAATCTGTCAAAATCAGTTTAAATGTTTTCTTTCAAAATCTTTACGTAAACCTTTATTTTTTACTTACAGTAGGTCATCACGTAAACTATTTGTTTAGAATTTCCGGTTCGTTACTGGGTTCTACTATTTGCAAAATTTGGAAAACGGTTCTCATAAGTCAGAATTATTCTCCGGTAATTCGTCCTTTGATGTGATAAAAGTTTCTATTACCATCCCTCCTTGAACAGGAATTTTAATTTTACTTGGGTCAACTTCTGTCTTATAACTGTAGAACACCTGTTCTCTGTCAGTCTTGTAAAATGGAAGATAAGACTTTTTCCAACAGCAAAAACAGTAGTTGTGAAAATGTTCTTTCAGTGAGTTCATCTTTAATTGAAAAATTTGACGATTTTACGAGAACAAGACTAAAAACAGATAAAATGTATCCGAACCCTTTCTTCGAGATACTGGCTAATTCTCAAGAAATAAGTGATGATAAGAAAGAAATTAAAAAATCATATGATGAAAACATTAGGATATTAAAAACAAGAAAAAGAAAACTTTACGAAACGCATTTTGAATTCTGTAAAGAAAAACAATTGAAATTAAATGAGGAACCTCAGCAACTAAGTGAAAGAAAGACGTTACCCCAAGCACTAAAAAAATATGGTTTTAATTTAATGGAAGAACACCAGAGCGAAAGAATGGGGGGGGAAATTGAACAAGACTTGTTTACTCTTTGGCCAAAAGATGATTTGTGTGTGGTACTAGACAGCGAAACGAGAAAGGTTGGTTTTGGTTTTTTGTCTCAAAAGATGAAAAATAAATTTCATCTGAAACAAGCTTATGTTTTTTCAAAAGAAAAGAAAAAAAAAAGAATTGAAATTCATGAAGGCGTTTTTAAGGACGATTGCACTTGTCTAGTGGAAAAAAGTGACGAGTTCTTTTTTGATTTTAAACTTAAAAAGATTTCTCAGAAAGAAGAGATTCTTTTCAAGCTATCACATTATTACGATAAAAAAGTGTGGGAAAATACCTTGTTTCATACAAAGGGTCTTGATTATGCTTTTTCTCCACTGTTTAGAGATCAAGACGACAACTGTCTGTTTTTGATGATGAAAACGTACCTCCAAACTCTTTCGGTTATGTTAATCTTCGAAGCAGCATGGGAAGAACCCATGCGCCACTTTGTAAATCTCGCCTACGAAATAAACGAATACTTGGAAGGGTTGATTCAACAACTAGTGCAACGGATTATCAACTTCACCGAAATCGGTAAACACTGTTATGGGCCGTTCCACCAGATAATATTTGACGATTCTTCAATTATGGTTCTCCATCCTAAATCAAAAGAAAATTACTTTTCATGTGAATCTTTTTTCGAGTATTGGAAGAAAATGAAGGCTGTGGAGAGCAAATTGTCAGATTTTCGAATTCAATTAAATTTCGAAAAGGGAAATGAAGAAAAGTTCACCAATTTAAAAAAAATCATGAACAATATAAACAAAGCAAGTGAAAACGTAGAATATGTTTCCATTTTTGACAACACCAATAAGAAACTTCCCGTAGCATGTTGGTTAATGAAAAACTTTCAGATTTGGTCAAAATATAACGTTTGGCAAACTATAAGGCAAGAAATAGATTATCCTAAGAAAAGTAAACGTAATCGTTTCTTGAATGACATTGATACATTAGCTCTGTATTTATCTGAAAGTGCCAAAATCCTATTAGAGAATTCGATTGTAAGATGTCGCAACTCAAAGTAATTGTAATAAACGAGGAGGAAAATGAGAATGGTCGTTTCGACGTGATAGCTAACTTTATAATATCAATTTCAGACATTCAAAGAGATTACTTGTTTGCAACCCTAGGAAATCAAAACGGTGAGCTTGTATTGATGTTCGCAAACTACGAAGTTCCTCAAATTTACAAAGGAGAAAATGAAAAAGATGAAGTCACCTCGATATCCCCAGAAGTAGCTAAAGAAGTATTTGCTTCTCGCGTTCCACATTTTTACAAATTTAGAAACGTTTCATATCCATTCCCCTTTCGCCCATTTATGTCACTAAAAGAGAGGAATCTATTGTTTACTTTATGGACTTCAGGAAGATGTCGCTTTGAGTCGTTAATCGATCAATATATGGAAACCGTAAAACATCCTTACGACAATATAGAATTTTTAAAAACTGAAGAGTACTTTTCTCAGAGAGAATTTAATCCTCCGGTTACAGAAGAAGCTTTTGACGGAAATGAAGAGAAAGAGAGAAAAGAAAAGTACGAGGTTAGTTTACAGTTTGTACAACCACAGACACCTGTAAAAACGTTATCTCTATTACCGGGATACCAAAAGAAAAATACTGCCATAAGTTTCTCAGCGGGAGAGGAGGAAGAACCCTCGATGCTTTTTGAAAATGAACAAGAGTATTGGGAAAAATTAAATACATTTTACGACGGTGGGTATTTAAATTTTTTTAAAGCATACGTTTCAAATAAACCACCGCCATATTTCAATTCGATTTTTGCCTGGGAGCATGTTTTTGGTATCAAAGTTCCAAAATTTAAAAAGCCTCCAATTTTGATTCAAGTTAGGAAGCCTGAAGAACATTTTTATACCTACGCTGTCTTCCCTTCAATTTTTGAGTTAGGAAAAAAAGTCATACAAAAATACCGAAAGCAACGTTTTGAATTTGGAGAAGTGATAAACGAAAATCTCCCCATTTACTCTCTTGTTTATGATTACGATGGGGACGGTTGTATTTTTAAATATGAAGACGTGTTAAAACAATTCGACCTTTTAGTCAAAGAAGTGCTTCCTTTACCTTGTCAGCGGGTTGTGTTTGTGCCCAATGAAATTGAAGGAGATAAAACAAAAACTTCAATGCACATACACTATCAATTACCAGAATATTATTACATCGAAAATATTTTCGAATACCAACGTTTGATCATTAAATCAATTCGAATAGTGAAAGAAAACAAGAAAAAGTTTCCTTACTTATGGGACTCACGAATTCAAATAATGAAAGGAGATAAACTGAAACACGTTTTTTATTCGAAACTTAAGCCGCATATTTATCGAATTTACTTAGACAACAAAGAATACGGCTTGGTGGATATGAAAGACGCGGATTCTGTCAATCAGTTTGAAAATTATTTCTTCTCTCTGTCAAGAAAGATTTTTCTTGATAAAGTAAAAACGTTACGACTCCCAGGAGCATTCAAAAATGGCAAACGTCAATTGTTACAATACGAAAATGAAGATTCCTTCCCAATAAAACAAATTCAAAACGCCCTCTTTCATTTTAATGCTACTTGTGTATCCAAAGAAAAGGGAATCAAGTTCTCCGTGTTACCAGAGGATGAAGAATTTCAAATTCAGGAAACAAAGAAAACGAAAAACGGGGGTGGAAATTATGATCATAATAATGAAAACAAACAAGCTTTGGTTGAAAAGTTGCTAGTTCATTTAGGTGACTGTGGAAGATCAAACTTTCAATACAAACCCCAATACCACATGTTTATTTGCATGAATAGCTTTTGTATTGTCTGTAAAGATTACCATAAGAATGGTTCGAGGAAAACGTCAATACAGTACCGAAAAGATCATTTTTACTTAAAATGCCTAAAGAATAATTCTACACCTTTATGTATAAAATACACAGACTTAAAATAAACGATACACCTTAAACTAATTAGGATTGTAATTTTTGTTTATAAATTTACAGATTGCATTTTTATCTTCTTTGGTAACTTCTTGACCACAAAGCAAATTTGGATTGTTATCAAAGGCTAAAGGCTGAATAGGAACTTTCACGTTATGGTATTCGACAATATTCTCTGCAATTTCTGCAATTTGTTTTTGTGATAACCCTTTTCTCGTTTTTTTTTTACTTTCTTCTTTATCTCCAAAATACCCTTTTCGCTTTGAAGAAGGTTTTTCTTCCCACTCGTCTTCATCACTGTCATCGTTTCTATGTCTGCGCTTCTTGTTTTGAGAAGCATCTCTTTCATCTTGAGCTCCCGTCATGAAAAAGGGAAATTGATTTTTACGCTTCTTAGTTTCTTTCTTTTCTTCAAAATCTTCTTCTATAACACTTCCATATCGATTCCGTTTTTTCCTAGGACTTTCTATATCTTGTACTTCTTCCTGTTCATCGTCATTGTCACCATCCTTGTCATCACGCTGTTCTTGTGTTATTTCTTTCCTTCTTTTTCTGATATTTTGTTCTTCATACATTTCCATCTCCTCTTCATGCTCTAACTCCTCTGCATTCACCACTTTTTCCTCTGTGACAGATGTGATATTGTAGTATTTGTCATAATCAATATTTAGTTCTTCACAAATTCTCGTTTTAAATGCCAAAGGATTTTGCAAGAGACGAACGTTATTATCTTCAAAGATAAAATGCAATTGTTCTGCAGAAATTTCATCTTTCCCGATTTCAAAAATGTCTTTCATGACGTTGTCTTCGATGTCTTGATACTCTTCGTGTTCAGTTTTGACACTTGAAGGAAAGAAGTTATTCTTTTCAAACAGTGAATAAGGAAACGTTTTACTCGTGTTAGATTGTCCGATCATCACAATATCATTACCTTCCTCTACTATTTCGTATTTAATCGAAAGACAGCCATAATTTGGTTTTCGAACAATTCTTGTATAATCAATAGCATTCATAGCGGAAGATATGTAAGACATGCTTTTTCCGTTTTCAGAATTGTTAAAATATTTCATACCTTTGGTAACGTAGAAAGGAACGGGATATTTCTTTTCTTTGGCCACTTTCTTAATAAACACTTTGTTAATGCGCTCAAACTCAGATCCTGGTGGGAAAAAAACCTTGCTAAAATTTTTGTAAACATCTTCAGGGCTACTTCCGGAAGGATTGTTAAAATCTTTAGTGGTAATGTAACTTCTCAAACGCATGTAACCACCAGGCCTTAAAGAAACTTTGATTTTCGTTTTCTTGTAGTGATAAATGGCCTTTCTTAAGTTGTCAACAATTAGCGTAAGCGCTCTTTCAATAGAAAATTTAGTAATTTCCGAATTAGCCCGATCTTCGGAGAGGTGAGAGTAAGCCAAATATCCAATAAATGAAGCGATGGCCAAGAACATGTGTCTAAAATATCCCAACCTAAAAGCGAGTGGTGCATCGCTTTCCGGAGGTCCGAGGGAAATAGTGTGTCTTAAATTGTCTCTAATTTTGACTTCTTTCTTCTTGTCTGAGTTTTCACTTGATTGGGAATCATAACTATAAACGTCTGCGTTTGGAAGAAATGCATAACTTTCTGAAGTATTATTCTGTTGTAATCTAGCTATGGTAATTTTTGATACACTTTTAAAATATTTTTCTGTCGCGGGGCAAATATAGTTACCCCATGGACCTTCGAGTTCTTTCCCCAATTTTCCCATTAGCATGATCGAAGGTCTAACATTCATATTTCCTCGTACAGTATCACATTTAATTTTGGGTACAAAGTCTAAAAACTTTTTCTTTCCCTGCTTCTTAACCCTAACTTCTTCAATATTCATGGGGTGGGTACAAGAATTAGGATTGTTGTATTTCATTAGATTTTCATTGATTCGTTTCCTTCGTTTTTTTATCTCTTGACTGAAATCTTCTTCATAATCAAAATATCTGAGATTTTCGAAACCAAAATATGTTCGTGCCATTAAAGAAATGTAAGGAATACGTAAAATTCTTGATGGATTTTCGATGCAATGTTTTATGATTGCATCTAGAAAATCTCGTGAATCTTCCTCATTGCCATGGCAGTTTTGTAACGCATAATGGAGATTAAGAGGTGCCGAATTTGGGTTCCAAATATCTACCACCACTACTTGTTTCTGTCCAATAGTAATTTCTTTTTCCAGATATTTTGCATTAAAAACTGTTTCATGCAAACCATTAAAATCTAAATTTAGCTGCTGAAATTTAAGATTTCCAAACACTTTTCTCATAAACAACCGAATATTTTCACGGTGTAAATCAGATAGGCGACTTTCTTCTGACATAAGAGAGCCATAATTTAAGTTTGTAACTATAGCTTGCATATATTTGGATTCCTCTTTGTAATAACAAATAACCAAAGCCAAAGGGACGCCTTGGCTATTAATTACTTTTTTGTCACCTGGAACAGCATTGTCCATTAACCTTTTTGCTTTACAATATTGTTCCCATACCGGATGAGAGACGTTTACCAACGAAACATCAAAAAGAGTAGCGCTATTATCTACAAAAGGAAAGCAAATTTTCCTATTTTCATTTAGATCTTCAACCAACGCATCAGCATCTTCTTCTACATACTTTAAATAATAAGCAGGGTTAAAGATTTCCCCTTGTTCTTTTTCGTAATCCATTTTGTTCTTCCACAGAGTTAGTATTTGAAAATTATGGAACAATGGGATACAGATATATGCATTCTCGTTATTCGTTGCATAAATTCATCAAATTTGAAAGTAAGTTTTTATAATCAAGAAACAAATCGAGTTCTTCCCGAGGTGGATTTCCCTTTGTTTCTTGTTGATCCTTTTTCCACGTACAAATTTTGGAACAACTACCTGATTTCAATTGATTTGAAAAATAGAATTAGCGCTTCGGATCTTGACAGATTATGTCTAATGGAAAATGACAAAGAACAAAAAAAGCAAATAAAAAAAGTCTCTCGTGAAATTTTCAAATACTCAAAAAGTGCAAAATTGAGCAACTGGGTAGAAAACTCTTTGGGATTACACAATAGGAGCAGATTACTGAAAAGGTCCAAACGTTTTCGTTTACAACATCTCAAAATGTTTAAAAATCTTCCAGAGATTAGAAAAATGTTAGGAAATGACACTACTCTTTTAGAAGCGTGTTTCGAATGTTCCCAAGGACTCTCAAAAGAAAATTATGCTCGTGAAACTATCGAATTGTTGTCGAAGGGTCAAATAAACAAAGAACTGGCAGTATACGAAAGGTTTGGTTTAACGAAATCAGATTTTGAAAACCTTAACGAGGGTATGAAAATGATTAACAACACAAAAGGCATCAAAACAGCAGAAGAGTTTACTAATAATTTTCCCTCGATTGAAGCTGCAAATTGCTTCTTTCCCAAAGATATTTATAGTTGTAGTTCAAAAATTAAAAAAAATGATCATATTTTTAAGTCCGTACCTTATATTCGCAAATCGATCAATCTAAATTCGTACTTAGAAGTAGTCAAATATTTGAAAGAAGTAAAGACAAGACTTTTACATAAATTTAAAGTTAATCCATGGCCAAACACTCGAACAAGCCAAACCATCAAAACTCTGGGTGTTTTACAACCACAAGATTGGAAATACTGTGATCTAGTTAGTTTTCTTTTATATTTGAAACCCGGAACGGAAATTCAAGTTATTAAAATCGAAAGCAAGGAACAAATTCAATTTCCACTTTATTCTCCAGTAACCGTTGGCGTTCCTACAATTCTTTCTACTGGGATCTTCTCTCACGACACCAAATCGATCTTAAACGTTTTAAATACATTTCTACACTTTAAAGAAACTAAGAATGAACTGAAAAGATGGTTTACATTGGGTGACTGTGAAATAAAATTAGAATGCGTACGAGTTTTGTTTGACAAACTTAATCTCATATATGTAAACGAACAAGACAAAAAATCTTATTTTGGAGGCAAAAGAGAACACAGGGTCGTTTCGGAGCTAATTAAAAGCGATAAGGACGAGAGAGCTACAAAACGAGAGAAGTATTTCTCTCTTGAAAAGCTACTTTGTCGCAAAAACGAAAAACAGTTTGTTATTTTACTAAACAATTCCGAACACCCACAAGTGATAGGTGACCTAAAAAATCTTAAAGAATTCAAAGGCAAGGTGTGTTCTTCAGAGAAACATCTCTATCCAGAACCATTTAATGAAAAATCTTTCTTTAAGAGTTTAATTTACACGTTAACCTTTTGTAACCGAGAAATTCGAAAAGAGGACGGACAAGGAATTTGCTATGTGGTAAATCCAAGCCTTTGGAATAGAGCCAAATTAACACGAATGGTGTTTTTCGCTCTCGCAGATGGTCAGAAAATAAGTTATTTCTCGCTACCTTAATTATTTGTTTGAACCCTTAAAATTAGAAAGCACATAACTTATCATTCTTGTCGTGTTATTTAGTAAAGCTTATTTCAGACAACAGGTTTTCGTGCTACATTGACATTATTTTAGCTGTTCTAATTCTGATCTTTTTCTAAACTTTATTATGAATAACAATGATTTACAAAGCGTTATTAATTCTAACATTGTAATCGAAACATCTTTGTACAGAATCAATTCCGAACGGAATCAAGTGAAAATTGCTACCTCTGTCTCTATCCAAAAAGTGAACCCCTAAGTGAAAAACAGCAAAAAGATCGTCCGGAGTTTTATTTATCTTGCCAGAAACGGTCTTAGTTCTCTTTCCATTACTTACGGTAGCATTTTGAAATTGACTTGTAATCAAAGCGAGGGTTTCGTCTCTGTCACAAGCAGCAATTCCGTCAATGTAATCGCTCTTTTCAAAAAATAACATTCCAAAATCTAAGTTTTTATGTTCTCTAAAAGTTAACTGTTCCCTCAAAACTCGTTTGCAAGATATGAAATTTTTCCACACCTTAACGTATCTACTCTTCAACAACGTATGTCCGAAATGAAAAGTCAAAAGTTTTTCGCTTGTCAACACTCCCGGAACGAGAACCCCATTAGCACATTTAGTGGCAAACATGTAAGCCTTCACTTGAGGTAGAAATCTTGCCAGTTTAACACCAAAGACAATGTGAAAATTCGAAGTCAAATTATGGGAAATATTTCTTTCAATGTATATTTTCAATACTTTTTTCGATAATTGTTTAAATTTTGAATAGAGGAGCCATATTTGATAAAAAGCTAGCTCCACGTGAATCAAATTAATTTCCGGCCCATCTTCGTATTTCATGTGAAATTGGTCCATTGCCACAATCTTCAATGGAAAGAAACAAAAAGAGAATCGATACGTTACGTTTTGGATCATCGAATCAAAATGTAAAGATAGCAAAAGAATTTTGCGAAAACATGTTAAAAGCAGAAACCCAGTACTTAATCCATTCGATCCGAACAAAACAAATGGACGAGCATTTATTGAACACATTTCTACCCAACAACAGTTTTTATTCGCGCCTTTTCAAACGAGATAAAAAACTTTTCTTAAAGACAGCATTTAAAAACTATCCACTCACTTCTGAAATCTTAAGGAGTGAAAGAGGGGTAGGAGACGATAAAAAAGAAAAAATAGCTCTAATCCTAACGTATCAAACCGGAGGAATAACGAAGAAAGCACTCGATTTTACAAAAACCGTGGCCACTTCGAAGGACAGAAACAACTCTCTCATACACGTTTTGATCACTTTTTTGTGTTTGTGTGATCTAACTCTTTTTGGACGCTCTTGGGAAAATCATCACTTCAAAGAACAAATGACACAAATCATGATAGATTTTGGAACAGCTAAAGATTTTTTTAAGTACGAATGTCAATGGGATTTTCAACGAATCAATGCCTGTGTTGCTGAATCACTTTCCTACATCGAAGAAGAGGGAGAATTGCAGTGGGATTCGATTGTAAAGGGTCCCATTAGAGATACCAAAATACTGAATTTTGTACAATATTTTCGCAATTTATTTAAATAAAACGTACTAAACTTACCATGAACTTATTTTCCGTCGTTCTCAGAATTACCATCGATCCGATTCCGCTAGTTTTCGAAGCATGTTGTACCGGATCAATTGCCAACAATACACAATCAACCTTCCCGATAAATTCTTCGTTTAATTCGACTAAATTCTTTCGATCAAAGCAATCTTGAATTTCCAATTTGCCATAATAAGCAGGATCTTGATCTTCAAAGCATTCTTCTCGACCAAGCATTTCGCGATCATAAGAGTCTTCTTCTATCATATTCATCATCGTTTTAATTATTTGCTTTCCTTCTAGATCGATTCCCTCGGGGCACAAATAGTCGTTGTGAATACATTTTGGTATTCTACGTTTCGAGCAATCGGCACAGATAAACGAAACATGATGGGTAGAAACCCCTTCCTGAAATAAAAGCAAATTAAACCACCCTTTTTTGAGAGACTGTAGCGAAGATAAGATTGTAATTCCCGTGCCTCTTTTCATGGAAATAGGAATTATGGAAACTAACACCCTTCGATCGACCACAGCTCCTTCATCTATGCTAACTTCGTCCGCATCTCTACCTCTAGGTGTCTGTTATATCGAAAAAACAATGAGAGAGTGTTTGTTAAGTTTTGTGGAAAAGGAATTTAACATAGCAAACGATGAGCACGTTTTGAGATTGTGTAATTACGTGACACTTAGAGCAGTTCAAAGACGTTCTTCATTTTTAGAAATAATACAATGTAAATGTGTGGACATGACTAGAGTCTATCCAAACATTTTACGGAACGAAACGAAACTTTGGTCGTTTCATTACGTGAATGAAAATAAAAAAAGAAAACAGTTATCGCCTGAAAATACAGAAAGACTTTTGAATAACTTGTTCGTTTGCTTCAAACACCAAGTTGTTCATCGATGTGGGCGAAATTGGGAAGAGGCCAAATGGATGATGCCTCTTAATAAACACTCTCTGAAATGTTTAATAATGGAAAATTCAGAATGTTTAACCTGTGAAATTTCCCGAAACACGGACGCCCATCACTGCCTTTTGGGAAAAACCTTAGCATTTGCCAAAGAAAAGAAAAAGAATCGAACCCGAATAGATTTACAAATCAGGTCGTCCTTCAAAAAGTTGTTCGAATTTTATGACACGACCTTTTCTGCCTTTTTAGAGCATTTGTTTTTGGAAAAGACGAGAAAGGAATACAACATCCACGTGCAAGATAAAAAGAACAAAAAGGAAAACGATATTGCCTTTCTCTATGAAGGACCGCTCCCGACCTATCTAAAAAACGCTTTTGTGTGTAAAATTAAAAATTTCCTACATTTAACCTACAAAGTCATTCTACGGCTATCAGAAACGGATCAGGAAAATTACGAACAAACAATAAAATTCAAAGAACCTTATTTCTTCTTTTTATGTACCATTATCTGTAAGGGAAAAACTTTTTACAAGGGAAAAGAAAAACATTTTACCATTTTACCACTGTGTGATCAAAACATCTTTCCAGACGAACGCTTGTTTTGGCGATATTTTAAAATGTTTTTTTCCAAAAACAACGGATTAACGGATGTTATGAAATGTATTGGACAGTTGTTTAAGACAAGCGAATTTCTCAATTGTTTTTCGAATCAAAAAAAATATGGAGACCCTATTTCCTACACTCCAGGATTTCTTCGGAGTTTTTGGCGATCTGAAAAACCATGCGAAGATCGATGCGGTGGCAAGAAACAAAATCCTAAGAGAAAGAACGAACAACCTGAGAGAGAGAACGGCAAATCTATTCAAGACATTAAACGCAGAAGAATTACAAAAAATAGAAATGCAAAAAGAAGACACCCCATTTTTCATACCAGAAAAAGGTTTCTTGGTAAAACGAATAGACTCGAGAGTGAAATTTCGACGACAAAAAGGGAAAAACAAATTAAGTGCAAAAAAAAGCGAAGAAAGAGTAAAAGAAAAGACCTCCATACAGAATTTTCTACAGTCAGACAACGACTACTTTGTGCAATACGGGGATTACATTGACTTGTTCGTACGGTTACTCGCCAACAAAGAGAAAGAATTAAAAATTCATGTGGAGAAATTGCTTCACTTTTACTATTCTTTAGAAACCGGACTAACCAAAATTATAGTGTCAAAAATGACCATTCCCATTTCCAGTTTCGAAACAGATTCCGAGGTAACGAGAATCGAACTGGCCAAAAAGATTCACCGTGCAGCTTACACGTTTTTCAACTTCATAGCCTGTCATGGAAACGTGAATGCGGACACCTTTTGTATTTCCCAAAAAGGAGAAGTGGTCATAAAAGATTTCGACAAGTGTCAATTCAAATCGGATCCAGAAAGAAAGTGCGATTTACTGCAAACGAATTATGCCTACAGTGGTCCTGAAAGATTTGCCGAGGAAGAACCACAATTTTTTGACGTTGCATCGAACGACCTGTTTGCAGTTGGTTTATTGATGTTACACGTGGCAAAAGGTGGAAAATATTATTTTACCACAAGAGAGAAATGTTTTAAATTCATGTATCTCAACACAGGTAGTTGTAACTGTTTCTATTACATGACCGAAAATGAAAAACATCATTATTCGACTCATCTCCGACTCACCGACGAAGAAGTGAAAGAAAAAGAAGAACGAATGTTTAGTTTTTTACCCAACACTTTGCTTCAATTTGAATTAAGTACTCTTTTGACGAATAGTTGGAGGTCACTACAATTACCATCATGAAAGCAAAACAAAAACGTGAAAAACTTCGCCTCGGGTTGGCCCTCTTGTTTCTCCAAACAGTTTTGTATGTTCACGCCATTAGCTCATCAAATGAAGCCCATCCCCTACGTGGCATATCTCACCATTTCTTAATTTTACTCATCGCCTATTCTATGTTACCTGACGAAGCGAAAGAACTCGAGTGGTTGATGATTTTAACCAAGATCTTTTTCATTTTTGTTTCCTACTCTTTTAACGTCGGTGCGATCGTAGAATGTTTAACGACCAATAATTTACTCGAACGTTGTGTGGCTACAAATGACAAAGATGCATGCCTCAAAACCGCAAAAACGATGCGACTCATGCAAAGCAGGAATGAAGTGTGTCTTTCTTTCGAATACTACGTTTCTGAAATTCTAATTGGTTTGATAATACCGTTAACAGCGCTGTTTTGGCGTCTGCGAAAAATCGAACAAACTCACATCGGACACAAACAAAGTCTCATCGTAACCAGTCTATACATATTCATCATTTTCGATTTTGCTTTCGAGTTTTGGAGCGAAGGAACTAATCCAATTTTATCAAAATACACGTTTGTGTTTTATTTACTGTTTTTCGTTCTTAAAGAATCTTCTATTTTACAAAATCCGAGCATGTTTAAGCTAGTAGTACTACTAGTGCTAGCAGATGCAACTATAAATTTTGTAAATTTTACTAAAAATTGTTCTCAACTCTTTTACCCGTGTATTGAAGGTAGAAAAAGCATTTTCTGTCTCAAAGACATATATTACACAAGGCTAGGAAGTTCTTACAGCCCTATGTGCCCTCAACTCTATCCCAATAAAGCATTTTTCATCATAGGAGACATTTTCCAAGTTATACGGATGTTTATTTTAGGTTTTATTTGGTATCCTGGTGTAAGAAACATGTTTTAAATCATAAACTACAAAATAAATGAAATGGAAAGTCATATTTCGGTAGTTTTAATTATCACTGTTTGATTCGTAATTCATCAAGCCATAATCGGCCTCGGAACAAATATAATGCATTGTGTCAGAACGCAAGAAACGATAATTTTTGTCTTCTTTTTTAGGTGCCTGATATTTAAAAAAATCACCAATACACGCTTTCATGATATTATCAACTTTTTTCATCACCATAGAAGGTTTTAATTTCTTACTCCGTTTGTTCGCTTTTCGCTCAAATAAAAGTTTGTCACATTCTTCACATAAGTGTTCATTAATTTGTGTGTAATAGCTTTCAACTACCTTAGCGTGAATAACAATTGAATCCTTTTCAAACATGTCGAATCCGCCTTCATTGCCGTAAATCGATTTAAAGAAAGCATTTAGTTTTCTGATAACTTTAGCAATTGCTTCTCCCCCTTTCACGTACTTTAAAAAGCTACAATACTTTTTCTTGTTTTTCATCAATGTCGACACAACAATAACATTTTGAAGAAATGGCTGAACTCTTTTAAAGTAAACGGGATCTAAAATGGTAGACGAGGGAAAGTGAGTCCGAAACCTCAAAAGAGCGTACATTTGTAGATATTCAGAATCCCACAGACAAATAGGCTCATTTCTCAATCTGAGAAAAGCATTTTCTAAGTTTTCGTCTGACACAGAAAAGGCTATTTTAACCATTTGAACTTTTCGTTCGTTTGTCATGTCTATATTTTTGAGAATGTGAATTAGACCAATGTCTTGCTGAATCACATCCTTTTCGTTCTGAAAATTCCAATCGTAAAGATACGTTTCTTTTGTTAGAGGCAAAAACGTCTCTAAAGAATATCCAGAAACGCCGCAAAGCGCCTCTTCTCTTTTTATATCATCACCGTAATTCAAATCGATCACACATTCTTCCTCACTATCATCTTCTTCATCGACCTCTCCCTCACCCATGCTTTCACCTTCGTCCTCGCCTTCTACTTCGCTCTCTTCGTAATATTCGCCTTCATCTTCGCCTTCCTTTTCTTGACCCTTCATTTCTACCTCTTCGTTTTCTCCCCCTTGATCAAATTTCATTTCCTTATATCTTCGTTTATTGTTGAGGATAGTTTTGCGCTTTCTTTTTAACGTACTACTATTTCCAATGTATTCCTCTCCTCCACTATCGCTATCATCTTTGGTAACTTGTCTTTCGTACATAACGTTTGGCATTTCTACTGACTTTATCTATTTGCTGAAACTTTAAATTCAGTAACAAAATTTTAACCCCAGGAAACGGTAACTTCTGCTTTTGTTAACTTCTTTCGTATAATTCAATTTTTATACTTTCAAAAGGGAAAATAATTTTCAGAATCAAATCAAAACGGAAAAAAGGAGAATGTCGATATTTACAATGCTTTTGCTACTTTTGTCTCTTGTTAAAATATCTCATTATACCGTAAGGATTGGCAGCTTGAACGCGTTTCAAAGTATGTTCTCCTTTAAAGAGTATACGCTCGGTTTCTCTTTCTGAACGGTTGTTTTTTACAAGATTAATCGGAGCTAAAATTCTCATCAAAGCATTTTTCAGTTGTGTTATATAATAATCAACATCTATCGGCAGAGAATGTTTTTCAACCCAAAGAGGATCTTCTGATTTGTACGATACAATTTTGCCTTCATTTTCAACGATCACGAAATGAATTCGATCGCCCAATTTTGGTGCATTTCCTTTATCTCTCGCAATCATTTTGCGCCAAACTTCAGTGTGGGGTTGTTTGCCGTCATATTCGTCTAGTTTTTTTGTTATTTCTTTATTTATAATTAGTTCTTTGATAGGAATTCGCCTATTTAACAAATCAACTACAGTCTTTTTAGTAATATCACAGGCTTTGTTAAAATCGTCTTCAAAGAAAATGGCATTTAAACATTCCTTCATAACGCGAACGACCAAAAGGCAGTTATCTCTACGTTTTATTTCAATTCCTTTGTAGTCTAACCTACCCTTATCGTTTTCATTAGTTAAAAGTAGACCCGCATACCTTTTTTTCGTCAACAACAAGTAACGAGAATAAACCTTTTCAAATTCTAAAGTAATCGGATGAAGAAAGAAAGAAGTAACATAAGCGGCAGCCTCTTTACCTAGAGTAATATTTTTTCCTATGTCTTCGTATCCAAATTTGATCATGACAGAGTCGGTATCTCCATATATAACTCTAGATTTTCTGTAACCGTTTTCAGGAATGTACCTTTCTTCTATCTTTTTTTTAGTAAACTTTATCATCTCTCGTCCGTAGGCAGTAACGGTTCTCGAAATAGCTTGGCATGGTAATTTCCCAAACTCAACACCGGTAAAACCATACGCGGCATTAGCCATCAACTTGTAAGCAAGTTGTTTGCTGTCTAACCTCTTGGCTTTGAAAGAATCCTTTTCCTCCTTCATTTGCTTTTTCGTTGTTCGTCTCAGAGTAACCAAATCTTTAACAATCTTCGGCAAGATTCCTTCTTTGATCGAAGAAAGTAAGAACATGTCTCCAGAAGGAGAAACCTTGTAATCTTCATTCAAAACCAACCCTAACCTTTCGACATCCTTCTTTCTTATTAAAGTCGTGTAGCAAGTATTGTGAGCCATCATAATACTGGGATAGAGAGAGGCAAAATCCAAAGTAGTAACCGGAGAATCGTGATAACCGACTTCAGGTTCGATGACCGTAGCCCCTTTGTATCCGCTATCTTTGGGTACATCGATGGGAATAACCATGTCCTGTTTCAAAGCAGCTCTCACGATCAAAGAAAAGACTCTAACTTGTTGTGCTTTTTCTATGAGAGGCACGATAGAAACTCCTGCAACCCTTGACATTTCAAAGACGTTTGAAAGAAGCATTAATTTATCGGCCAACAACACAGGCAGCAAACAGTCTTTTAAACAGTAACGAGCAATTACAGTCCTATTGGCCGCAGTTCCTCGATGCAATTTCGAGATCTCACTATGATGTACATCATCCTTTCGTTCTTTTAAGAACTCAAAGCTTACATCGTCTAATTTGTAAGACCGTAGTTTAAAATCTTGAGAAATTTTAATAAAGAGATCGAACTGAATCCTTCCAGGCATGATAGTATATTTTCTTTCTTTCCTACCGTAAGCACTCGAAGAGAATTCTCCGTCTTTAATGTAGCTGTTAAAATTTACAATTCGACTTAACCGTTTAAAAGTTTTCAAATTCAAAACTTGAGCTCGCTCCATAAGATACGGCATATCAAAGAGCCATATGTTATAACCTAAAAATATATCAGGATCTTCCTCAATCACAAGATTGCGCCAGGCAATAAGAAGGTCTTCTTCCTTTTGGAACGAATAAACTTCGGCTCCTTCAATTTCGTCACAAGAACCCAAAACCAAAATCACTTTTCGACGAATTGTGAAACTTTGACAGTCGGTAAAAATGTTTCCAATCTGAATTACGGGATCACACTCAGCTACGGGAAAAACCCCTTCTCTTCCAGCACACTCAATATCGAAACTAAGCAGCCTAAAAGGAGCCACGTCACTCCATGTTTCTTCTGTTGGAGGTAAAGGTTGAAAAAACTCGACTAAAACGGAAACTTCGATATTAGAATTACTCACGCGATTTTCAGGAGAAACCAATCTGTAGGTGTCTTTAGGAAGTTTAACCCAAGAAAACCCAGTGAGTCCAGTCTCTGTCATAAATCTCGTTTCAGAATAAAAATTTGTTTCAAAGAAATAAAAATAACATTTCTTACCATGCATCCGAAATCCACTTTTTAACAATTTTTTGCACTTGTCTATAAAAGAAGGCGCTCGAACAAAAACTTTCAAGAAAAAAGATTTTTTACCACCCTTGTAAAAGTAGATGTTCTCTTTCATAACCTTTTCTATTCGTGATACATAATTTTTTCCTAAGAACTGTTTGAGTTCCGAAATTTCTCGATCACTCATTTCACACGGAGGTTTAACATAGAAATACGTTTCGAAACCCTCTATACAACAGGTTACACTGCATCCATCCTCTCGTCTACCAAAAAGCCTCACTATTGTACTCGCCCAACGAAACTGTGTTTCCTTTTTCTCCACTACATCAACGTACATTTGATGAAAAATCAAATCTTCTGAAGAAGAATTCAGAAATTTCTTAACCTTTATTTTTACCCTACGTTCTTCAATACCCTCATCTGTCTCTACTTTGCGTTTACTCATGTTCACTTCAAACACTGTGACTAAACAAACTGTAAGATTTTTATTCTACTTTATTTCACAAATTTATATATTCACCGAAAATAGTGTTTTTCAAATTACAAGAAATCTTTCTATTTTCAGAATTTGACAAACGACCGGCTAAATAACCGCGGCGCAAATTTCTAATCTCGGTCTTATCAGGAGATTCACAAACACTGCTTTTGCCATTCTCTTCCAAATACGGCGGAGCAAACGACGGTCCGTTCAGAAAATGCAGTAATTGTACAATTCGTAAAGTTATCTTAGCTTTTATATCGTCTTCATTCGCAGTCTGTTCTTTGTAATCTAATTCTTCGCTCCATTCTACCACAGAATAAAACAAGTCATCTAAGAAATCGACTAAATTCTTTAAATTTTCCATCAATCAGTTAAATAACATAAGATCTTCAATCAAAGTTTCTCCTTCTTCTTTGAAGACAGCTTCAAGAATGTCTTCTCCCCACTTCAGTAACAATAAAATCAAATTGGGGAACATACCTCTTTCTCCATTTGTTTCAAAACGTCGTCAATAAGTTTCTTCAAATTCAAATCCTCTTCGTCCCCTTCCACTTCTACATTATTTAACAACGACTGCACTTCTCTCTCAATTTCCTTTTGGTTCAGTATCTGAGGTTTGTCGTTATCCCTAGTTTTCATTTCTTCTTCCTTCCAACTTTTTACATTATCTTCTTCCGAGCGATCGGTTTGTTTCCAAATGGAATCTTTTAATGAGTTCATCAGTGTTGTTGGTTCAAATGAATTCAAGTATTGGACAGTTGCCAACTACGCCTAAATTGAATTATTCGAAAACGTTTTTGTTCCAAAAAAGGAAATTTGATCAAATCAGCCCTCCCACATGGGTAAAGTATGCAAATCCGGAATTACTAATTTTAACTGAAGGAAAGAATGGAACACAAAAACAACGTGCGTACTTTCATTTTATTGTTTTATTGGTCGCATAATCGGTCTACATAATGAATTCAGGTCGTAATATCCGACTACAAAGGGATTAGAGATAACCTATCTTGTAATTTTTTTTCTAATGCCTCAAAGGAAATGACGCCATCTACAAACAAATGATGGAAATTTTCACATCTTCGTTTTGCCTGCTTACTGTATTGTTCTTTGTAGTAAATTTCTGCTGTTAACTTGATAATTAATTTCAAATCCTTAACGTTTTCCACTGCTTGTTTTTTTATTCCCATCTTTAAAACTTTGGCATAGATTTGTTTAAGATCTGAGTTATCGACATTGTGAACAATATTGCTACCACCTTCCTCGTCGTCACCAATTTGTGCAATATCAGTTACATAGATGTAGAGCTGTGGCTGAGCCTGTTTCTGCCAATAAGCATCCATGATTGCAACGAATTCCTTGAATTTTTTTTTCTCTGTCTGAGAAAGTATTTTCAAATTTCTCTTCTGGATCAGGGTGTTGACAGTATCATAAGGCATCGTTCCTAAGGGGCCGGGGTTGGCTAGATTTTTCTCATGTAACTCTTCGAGCAACCCCAAATAGCCAAACTTATAAATGTTGGCCATTGCAGAAAAACAACAGCTTGGGTGTGAGTAACCGGAAACCGACCCACTCTTTGGTTTTACAAGGTGGTAACCGTGTTTTACGGCTGTCATACTTGAAGCTAACATAATACAGCCTGCATTTGGCGGCGGTTTGTCGAACTTCATCTCACTTAGGGAAATGTCCCCATTAATCTTGATGTCATCTTCAAATACGGCAACCCATTTGTCATCGCTGTGACGAAAATTTCTCATCAAATACCGGATGGCTCTGAGATGTGACTTCGCACAAGCAAATCTTGCTGCCTTATTCTCTAGTTGATCAGAGTAGATGGAATCCCCTAGTTTCGTATGGCCTTGAACAGTTTTTAAACGGGAATCTTCTACATATCTGCCATCATCTGCTTCTATAATCACATAAGGAACTTCTGAATCGTTCAAAAGTTTCGTCATTTTCTCTTTTCTATCTTTTCTATATTCTAAGTTGATAACAACTATGAAAGAAACTAGATCTTTAAAAAAGACCTCATTTTCTCCACAGACATTACTCTTTGGATCCATCACGTTACGTAATGCAATACCAAATAACCTACAAAAATCTTCAGCTTTCTTATACTGTGGATTAATTAACTAATTATACCAGTCTTTACAAAAACAACTATGGTAAACTTAACAATCCCTTTAAACCCACTATTATTTTTCCTAAATGGAAATGCCAATCAAGCTTGAAGATTCTAGAAAGTTCGGAAAAGAAAACATCACAACACCGAATCTCAAGCTTCCACCGCAAACTAACTGTAACGTATAGACAGGAGTCAGTCTGTTGCAAATAAAACATTTTTACACCCACACAGAAAGGCACGAGTCATACTCACAAGAAAGTTCTAGAAGGAAATGAACGTTCAATATTAAAAAAAGCACTGTAAATGTTTTTATTCAAAAATCGAGCAGTTTATTCACAATAAATTTTGTAGTTTTCCATACAACTGCATGGGAATTTCTTCTGAGACGATCCAAAGCCTCTTCATTCACAAAATTCGCACCAAACGGACTAAAATCTTCAATATTTTCTTCCAGTTTAAAGTATTCTTCTTTCTTCAAAAACGTAATGTTTTTCTGTATTCCAATGCCATTGTATTGTCTAAAACGAAACACTCGAAAACAACACGGTATTATGTAACGACTTCTGTCGACAAACATTCTGGAAACTCTACACACAGGAAACACTTCGGTCTTTTCCAAAGCCAGAGTTCTGGGATGAAAGGTTAAAATTTTTATGAAACCATCAGAATCTTCACGTACCAAAACATAAATGTTATAATTTTCAAACGACTTGAACTTTAAAAGAGGGTCTTCAATAACCATCGCATGTTCTGCTCGAACTGTCTCAACAAAATTTACAACCACATTGTTATTGGGATTAAAGCAGTGTAGGATAACTTTGCATCCCATTTTTTGTTGTTGTGTGATGTAAACCAAACCGTTGATAGCCGCAATATCCATTATACTTCCTTGAGATGAAAGATCAATCAAACGCCATTTATCGAAAACTCGAACAGATTGAAAATAAATCTTTGTACCCCCAACCACCAAGAATATGAAACCTTTTAGCCCAAATCCACTCACGTAGACTTTGCAGCACATTTCTCTCGTCACACCAAGGGGCAATTTCCAACCACGAAACTTCTCCCACTTTGAATCTTCTGGAATTATGGTGATCTTGGTATTTTCAATCTTCAATTCGCACAATATTTCCCTGCATGAATCATACGTGTGTAATATTTCTTCCTCTTGTGTTACTTTTAAAATTGTATTATGTCGCTTTTGCCATCTAATCTTAAAACTGAGAGCGCTTTCGTTCGACGACACGTTTAGTTCTTTACAATTCAACAGCAAGCGAATGAACAGTGAATGTTTTGATTCAATCTCGTTTAAAACGTACTTGTCAAAATCGAAAAAATGTCTTGCAACATACAAGATGGTAAACCAAGTCTCGCTCGGTTTTTCATTTACGTGACCCTTTTCTTGCGCCAAAATGGTATCGACTTCGTGAGAAAGAGTTAAAAAGCCTTTCTCTTTCTTCATCATCCGTGAACGAATGAATTCAATTGTCCTTTCTCTTAATTTACCCCAAGCTAAAGTATGGGCTGCCTTGAAAACACCAAAAGCGCAATCTTCAAGCGACTCATCAGTTAATTCACCATAAAACCATTGTCTGACCGCTTCCACTACATTCAACTTACATGTTTTCTGAATCTCTAAGAGTTTCGGACAAGCATCCAAAACCCAACGATGGAGAAAATCTGAACCATATCGTACACAGAGACCGTAATCAACCTTTTTTGCACAATCGTTTCTAAAATACTCGGTAATATGTTCAAAGATACACTGAGCCATCTTGAAGTACTAAATAAAAAAAATAAAATGTTAGATCTCGATTTAAATAGACTATAACCGATCTTTAGCAAAATAATTGATTCACATCACATCATTTATTTATTATTCTATTCATTGTCTTCCGGCTCACCCACTGGTGCCTAATAAATAGAGAACAATTTCACAATTTTCATAACAACTTATTCTTAAAGTCGCCAAATTGAATCTAAATCAAAGATGAGCTTGACACCAACCAAGAAAATGAAACAAGATTACCAGACCGAATACGATCTTATCCAATACCATCTAGGTTATTATGCATTATCCTACAGAGATCAACTCTTACAAGAAACAGTCAAGAGAAAAGTTAGCAACAGAGATGACGCTTTCAAAAGAATTCATCTCCTCGAGATTGGAATTTTAGTAGGAAACTTTAAGAGTTTCGAAGATGCTTGGTTTTGTGTAGAATATTGGGAAAAGATAGTTATCTTCTCAAAATTGTTTGAAACGTCTTTGCAAACCTGGTTAAATGAAAGACAACTGAACCTGTTACAGATTTTGAAAGAGCGATACCACTTTCAAGATTTGATGGCCAATCTGAAAACATTCATTTCCTTCAATGAATTTGAAGATCACTCTGACTACGGCCAAGAAGGTGCAGACGGAATTGAACCACCACAAAAGAAACAAAAGACAGGAAAGCTAAACTTTGATGATGTGAAGAATTTGATGAACGTACTTGGAATTAATATGGAAAGACTCTCTGATGCCTACGTTCTTTCGGTAGATTTTAAGCTGTGGCATTTTGCCAAGACGATTTCTTACAAGTCACAAGAAATAACTAATGAAATCATGGTTAGTATGTACAACAAAGCTAAATTATTGGGCCACCGCATACCATCCCA
>JANVCK010000013.1:11603-25472 GCA_026546655.1 Epizoanthus illoricatus | reverse complement strand
CATACACATACACATACACATACACATACACATACACATACACATACACATACACATACACATACACATACATGTACTCTTACACGTGCATGTAGTGGCTCAAGACTATAGTGTGTTGCATTGATTCAGATTGTTGGAATTGGGTGTATATAGCATATTATAGCTCTAGAAATCCTTGTCTTAATTGTTAGGAGAATACTTTCAGTGTTAATTACGTTGATCGTGGTGATTTCCGGAGATACTTCTGACTTTCATATACGCAAATTTATTTGCAGGTATCATAAGATCCTAGACAAGTGGTTATAGTTTCAGTAAGTGCAGATATCACAGTGCTCTCTATTTATTTGTATGCGGTTGTGTTTATACCGGTAGATCGGATGCAGATACTGAACTAGAGCTTGTAGCAAGTCTCTCAAAGGAAGCAGGAGCGTTTGATGCGATTATCTGCACCCACTGGGCAGATGGAGGTAAACACAATTGTACAATACAGCTCCACGTTCTCTGTTCTCTCTCTACTTGTTGCCTAATGTATGTATAATTGGTGCAGATGAGAACTTGCGTTCAAACTAGACATAATAGTAAGGTTACAACAAACTTGTTAGGCAATAATAATATGTTTGTATTGTCTCATGTTGCTACGTTTTCACGGTCTCAAGGAATATTTAAATATTATACTTTATAAAATAAGCTAGATATATCGCACGCTCTAATTACAATACAGTACAATAATTTATTTACCGTCGATAACGTGTTGGTTGAAAGCCGTATACCATAACCATTTACCATAACTCGATGGAAAACACGGTAATGTTTTCTATTACTTAAATAACTAAAGCAATTCTTTCATTCAACTTTTGAGCTAATATGGTCGTTCCAACCATACGCGCCAACCAAGGGTCAATAAATTCTTATAAGAGCAAATGTATGGAAGTATTATTCTCAGTAAATAAGAGCGAATGTATGGAGAAATAAAAAAATCGTTCAAAATTTACTAGCTTCAGTGCAAATGAGAAATTGTTTGAGATAAATTATTGCCGTCAAGTTATAAGTTGTGTTTGTTGTGGTTTTAACGTGATTTAAAGCGATATTTGTGCGCTAGGCAAAAATTTAGGTTTGTATGCTATACCAAGATGCGAACACCTGCTACACATGCATACATCTTGTTGTTATATACAACCATTTATATGAGAGAAATAAGACGCGGGTTACATAGGGTGCGGCTTACATAAGGCTCGAGCAGCCCGTATAAGTAGGTCACTCACGTCTTATGTACTGTGCGTCTATGCAAGCCACGTCTTATTGTTCTCCCGGCTATAAACGACCCCAATGTTGCTTGTGTGCACTAACAGGTGCTGGTGCCGCCAAGCTGGCTGAAGCTGTCCTGAAGGCTGTCGAGCAACCAGTCCAGTTTAAGTTCCTCTACGACTTGGAGGTTAGTGCTGATGAATACCTTTCAAGGTCAGGGAAAAATCAGTGAATTTTGCATGTGGTCAGGGAAATTTGGAATTCTGCACAAAGTCAGGGAAAAGTCAGGGAAATTTATATCATTTTGGATATAAGCTTTTCCTTTGTATTTATTTGTTTGTTTTCTTTTTTGTCAGTTACAATTTTTCGTAGAGTATTCGGGGTTTTTTTCTAACATGTGAAGCATGTTATATTCACTGTACAAATTGCCATGTTTAAGGTCAGTGAGATTTGCTCTAGGTCAGGGAAAAGTCAGGGAATTTTTTTCATTCTGATGTGTGGCAACCCTGACTTTTATTTAGATAGGGTAGTCCATTCAGGTATTAGTAGGAGCTCTATACTTGGTCAGTCCATCCGTTTGTCGCCCATCGTTACATTTTGTAGTCTACCATTTCGTATATGAAGATGGAGTTACCATAAACTTCCGATATTAGCCCACGGCTTATTCTCGTTCAAAAGTATTTCCTTGGGCTTATTTTCGGGGGGAGGTTTTATTGTCGGAGGGGATTTTTTGTTTTGAAAATAGCCGTACTTTAAATAGATTATTATATAAATATAAGCCTATGGGCTTATCTTCAGGGAGAGGGGGGAGGGCTTGCTTTCGAAAGTATTTTTGCATTTTGAAATTTTGGGGCTTAATTTGTTTTTTCTCGGGGGGGGGACTTATTATCCGGGAGGGCTTAGTATTGGACATGTACGGTATATCTACTGAATCTATAGATTTCTTTGTTAGAAAAGTGAAGTTGATTTAAGCCAGTGTCATGCTTTCTAATAACAGTTATCAATCCACTAATAGGGCACACTGTACTTAGATCGTAGTTTAGCTTTATATTTGTATTTATAGTCCTTTTTGCTTGTTTATAGATATTCATTTTTATCCTCCATGTATAGTTCATGACTGACTAAGGAGTACATCATTAAAGATATAAAGATTAATGATAATACTCTGTTTACCTTTGCAAGTTCCATCTCCACTAGAAACTCACTTCAGTTTTTATCATTAAACTGAAAATTAGTCAAGAATGATTGTGAACACTCTCGTCGGCTCCCCATAGCGGACAAGATCCGAATAATCGCCATGACTGTTGCTCTAAACTGATTAGAACACTCTCTTCAGCTCCCCATAGCGGACAAGATCCGTATGATCGCCCAGAAGATTTATGGGTCTGAAGACATTGAAATCAAACCAGAAGCTCAGAAGCGGATCGAACGATACACGACTCAGGTGAGTACTACTGCAGTGCAGTTACTACCGCCGCCGCCCCCCTCCCAAACTTCCCCCCCCGGAGTTCTGACAGGAATGCAGTCTCATCAGTTTAATAATTTTAAATCAATCATCAAAATCCACTTGTATAAAGGATTTGTTGTTATAGGTTTTAATATATCAAACTATTCAGTTTTTAGAGCTTGTGTAAACGCATAGATACGTTTGTATTATGCCGATGCGTCAATAAAAACTGTTGTTATTATCGTTATGATGATGATGCTTATGATGGTGAAGATTATGATAATGATAGTGATAATGATGATAGTGATGATGATGACGATGATGATGATGATGACAATTGTGATGATGAATGGTAATGATGATAATGATAGTGGTGATGATGATGATAATAATGATAGTGAAAATGATGGCGATGAGGATGATGGTGAATAATGATAATTATAATGATGATAGTGATGATGACAGTGATGACAGTGGTGATGATCGCGATGAGGATAATGATGATAGTAATGGTGGTGATGATGATAACGATAGTGTGATGATAATGATGATGATGATGATTATAATGATGAGAGCTATAGCATTTACTCAACTTGTTCTGTGTTACCTCTGAGTTATTTAGCTGGAATAATATTTGACGGACGTTCAAATTCATAAAGTCCTTACAATGTAAAAAATCCCAAACCATACCAAGGTCTTAAGTGAAATAAACTAGACCCAAAAATACAAGGTTCTGAAGTCTCCATCATAAAATAGTCCAAGATCCTGTGAAAATAAACTTCTTTGTTAGAATGTTTCTGCAAAACATCTTATTCTTGATCTAAGTTATGAAGCCCAGTATCTGAAACCCATGTATGTTTTACGAAGAAACGATTCGTTGTTGTTAGTCATTGTTACTTACAAGTCCTACATCAAACACTTACATGTTTTCGTTGCAGGGTTTCAGCAATCTGCCTATCTGCATGGCCAAGACCCATCTCTCCCTGTCACATAATCCAGATCTCAAGGGAGTGCCAAAGGGTAACACGCTATTACTTCATATTTAAACGCTAATTATTTGTCGGATTGTTGAGAGTTTTTCCTGCCCATTATCCAGTGAAACCAGAAATGCACTTCCTTTTGAAGTGCAAAGTTAAAAACAAGTATGCATACTTTCTCAGCACATAAGCATAATTTTTATCCATTATTTGGTCAGCGGTTGTTATCTTTTTGCATTTTCTGTGAAATAAAATAGCGTTTTTCATTTTTGTTCAACGGAAACGTGAATGTACTTTCAACAGTGTCAACTCGTGCACGTCTGTTGAGGAACACTAACTTGTTTGTTTTTAATAATCTAACTGCTTTCTGGGATCGTTCGGGTAGACATGCCAAGTCCTTTTGTAGTTTCTGGAGTGGCGAGTTCTTCTTGGTCAGTACTTGAAACGAATGTTGTGTACAAAAGAACCCCGCTTTACGACCACCTCGTTATTTCGGCCACTTTTATTTTAGCCCGATTTACAGAAGCTCAGTCGTTTTCTGAAACTCCATTAATAATACAACCGGCCCGTTAATACGGCCAGGTTTTTATGCCCGTTAGTGCTCGGATTAACGAGGTTCCATTGTACTACTAAACACTATGTAACATATTTTTAAACTTCAAGTAACTGACAGTTTGTGCCTCACTGCACGTCAGGTGTCATCCTTCCCATCAGTGACATACGCGCCAGTGTGGGAGCTGGCTTCCTCTTCCCGTTGATTGGAACTGTGAGTAGTCTTATATTACCTTTATATTACCTTTGCATTACCATTACATTACCATTATATTACACTTATACTAACCTTATATTACCCTTTGTATTTCCACTTTGTATTTCCCTTTGTATCACTCTTATATTACCCTTACATCAACCTTATATTTCCCTTATATTACCATTTTATTACCCTTCATATTACCTTCATATCAACTTTATATTACCATTACGTTACCCTTACATTACCCTTATATGACCCTTATGCTGGTGTAAATACTGTATAAGACTGATCCCAGAGTCATGCCCTATACCTTGTCTGACGCTGTCAACTGACATCAGGGAGGATATCGAGACTGCAAGCCCAAGTTGAGAGCAGATATTTCTTGCTATACTGACATGTAGTCGGTGACCTGAAGTATGCCCTCCACCCTCCCCCACAGTCTCCAAAACGTTTGTCCTTTGCAGCGGGAATACACACCCTAAAGATATATCATATCTCTCTGCCTCCAATCGTTCTTCCATACTAGTTCTGTTTTGTCAAATCTCGCCAAGAAATTGGCAAATAATGAGGCATAATAGAGGCGGGAACTAATCTGTAGCGGTTTTCAAAACATATCAAGATACTAGTTGAGTATCCAAGGGACTTTTTCAGGGTAATTTACAATCATGTCATATTAGTGTCGATATAAAGTAGATTGAAAATCTCCTAAATGCTGATATCCCTTATAAAGCACGGTCGGAGGTTGTGCCAATTGTTGTGGAAAACTGAAAGGACTTTGGTCAGCTGACAATTTTCCTTGGGAACGTGAAGAAGGCTTTGAATTCGCAAAACTGAGTATAAAGTTATAACTTAACGAGATATCTTCTTGTGATGCACTTGTAAGTTTGTGGACACACCAGAACCTCTCATACCAAGATAAACTGCAACTGTTTGACAATAATATTTAAGAACTGTACCAGCATGATCTGTAAAGAAGATAATCTCTCTCCATACAGAACGGTCCTTGCCCATGGTCGGTAGTTGGGAGTCTTGCAGTAAAGGAGTCGAGTAGCGGTAAATATTGTTGAACATTTCTGTTTTGCCTTTTCGCAGATGAGCACCATGCCAGGACTTCCCACAAGGCCATGCTTTCAGGACATTGACATTGATGTGGAAACAGAGGAAATTGTGGGTTTGTTCTAACGCTGACGGCTGGTTATACTCATTGACATGGACGACAGAAAGCTGATTACAGTCGATGATCCAGCGAGGAAGAAAGTTACTAATATATTATGCCTGTAAGAAGTAGCCCAACAATCGAATTCATGTTATAAACATAGAGAGAATACTGATTATATGATCCAGATTGAGTAAATACCAAGATAATTATTCAATGTTTTCGAGTGGTATACAGCTAAATATTTCACATGTGACTTATTTTCTTTATAACAATAAGCAGGGGAGGATGAGGGGGGAGGGAAGAAGGCGCATCCTCCCCCTTTCGTTGATGCAACTGAGAGAAATATAGCTGGATATTACACTTTTTTAGAGGGGAGATCCTCGGGCCCCCTTTCTGACCCCCCTCGCCTTCTGAATATTTTGGATCCGCTCCTGATAAGTATACTAGTACAAGTGTGGCGCCGACATGAGTAACCATGACAACCAACTTTGGAACTCGTTGGAAACTCGACTAATACAAGTGTCTCGCAATGAAAGTCATGACAACTGAGTGTGAGGCTCCTCGAGAGCTGAGTCGGTTGCCGTGGAGCCTGATGCGAGATAGTTTGAGCCGAGTGCTTATATAAAAAGAAATGATTCACAAGTGAGATATTTGCAGTATAACACGAGAAGAGATGTATGACTATTTTATCTCATATCTAGAAATGTTTCAGAAACAATTTATCTGATTGGCTCTAGTTTTCATGCTTAAAGTTCACATAGTTGTAGTTATTTCGTGGAATGTGGTGCGCTTTAGATGAAACCTGTGCTAATAAAGTACTTCACCTTCAATTAGTCTTTTTGTTGCTGATTAAATATATTGATCAGTGTTTAGTTAAACACGAAACGTGCTTAAAAGGCGAGGTACCTAAGGTACACCTTGCTCAATTGTCGATCAACCACCGCGGCATACGGAGCTCTGCCTTCAAACTACAAATCTGGGATTTAAATTACAGAACAGTAGAGAAAACAAGTGAGAGTTTCAGCGCTTTCCTGCTACAACACAAAATTTCTCAGCTAAAATGAATACGCGAGATAAAAGTAAACAGAGGGAAACAAATGTTAAACTAGTAATTACTTCTTCTTTCTCCTCCTCAACCACTTCCTCCACCTCCACTTCCTCCTCCTCCACCACCTCGGTCTCCTCCTCCACCTCCTCCCCCACCACCTCTCCTCCACTCCTCCTCCACCACCTCGGCCTCCACCACCTCCTTTACCTCCTCCTTCACCACCTCGGCCTCCTCCACCTCGTCCACCACCTCCTCCTCCACCTTCTCTTCCTCCGCCACCACCTCCTACTCCACCTCCTCTTCCTCCTTCACTTCCACTTCCTCCTCCACCTCCTATACTCCACCACCTCCTCTTCCTCCTCCACCTCCACTTCCAACTCCTCCACCTCCTCCTCCACCACCTACTCCAACTCCTCTTCCTCCTCCACTTCCACTTCCTCCTCCACCACCTCGGTCTCCTCCACCTCCTCCACCACTTCTCCTCCACTTCCTCCTCCACCACCTCCACCTCCTCTACTTCCTCCACCACCACGGCCTCCTCCACCTCCTCCACTTCCTCCGCCACCACCTCCTCCTCCACCTCCTCCACTTCCTCCACCACCTCCTCCTCCACTTCCTCCACCACCTCCTATTCCACCTCCTCCTCTTCCTCCACTTCCTCCACCACCTCCTCCTCCACCTCCTCCACTTCCTCCACCACCTCCTACTCCACCTCGTCCTCCTCTTTCTCCACTTTCTCCACCACCTCCTACTCCACCTCCTCCTCCACTTCCTCCACCACCTCCTACTCCACCTTCTCCTCCTCCACTTCCTCCAATACCTACTCCACCTCCTCCTCCACGTCCTCCACCACCTCCTACTCCACCTCCTCCTCCTCTTCCTCCACTTCCTCCACCTCCTCCTCCACTTCCTGCACCACCTCCTACTCCACCTCCTCCAACTCCACTTCCACTTCCTCCACCGCCTCCTCCACCTCCTCCTCCACCACCTGGTGAAGACTCTTGTGAGCTATGTGCAGTGCAAGTGTTTAGTTTCTGTTGAGTTTGGTTTCAAGTTTGAATTTCGCGCGATAATGGAATATGTCATGACGCACTCAAGCAAAGCATTACATGTTGCATAACTATGACAGAGATGTTCCCTCCATAGAGGCCAGACTGACAACTGAAGCTAAAGGTGTTGAATGCCTGGGAAAGGCTCTGTCATAGCGCGTCTTTGTGTGTAATATTATCATATATTCAGAAATATTGCCAGCAATTGATTTAAAGTGGATGATGCGCAATTTCATATTTTGTCCAGTCGGTGCCCTTCAATCCGGGAAACAAATAATCTGGGAGAATTCGAAGTCTGAAATTTGCCGTGGCCATCTTGAATTTTATGTCGTCAGCTGGTATCCATTACATCATTAGAACTTCTGAAAATGAAAAGAGATGAAATGTAGACCATTTTCGAGACATCAGTAATTCATGTTTTCCGATTTTAAAAACCGTGAAAATTTAGTGTCATGAAAATTCATAACATAATACTTCTAATCGGCGTCACTGAGTTCATTTTTATCTAAGGCCAGTGTATATTCTTATTATCACTAGCAGATTGTGTCTGTGCAGCAACTTATGAATGACTGAATATTTATTAACCACACATCAACCTCGTCCCCAGGGCCATATTGAACACCGAGAAGACCCTGGGGACGATTTAATTCTAGCATTCTCTCGCAGACTGGTTTGATTTCGAATCAAGCAGATGTCAATGATATCTATTGTCCTGGAGTCTAATTGTTTTAGAAAAACTTTTAAAAAAACTTGAGTGTTAAGAACCTGTCTAACGTATGGCTCGAAGCAAAGCCTAACCTTGCGCGCAAGCACAAAACGCAGGAATGTTCACACCGAACCCAAGCAAGGCGTATACGCATGCGCCGTATACTGTATTGTTACCATTTTTTTTGTTTTCAGGTTGTGACTTGTGCTTGCGTTGCTTTGACGAGTTTCGGCCCGGGATGCCTTTCGTCCTGGGGTGAGTTCATCCACAAAAACACATAACAAAGAACTCGCTGAGTTTCACAATCAGCTCTCTCCAATAACTATGGTTCATCTAGCTCGGTATCTGGTCATTTCCTTGTTGCTGTTTATATGGTTTCGTGGCGGGATAAATTCATCCCTGTCCTACACAGCGGAATGAAATCTCATTCCGGGGTGAAATGTGGCGAAACAGTCCATGTGAACAGTGTTCCCGGGATGAAAGTTCCATGCATGTAAACGCTGTTTGGTTTCCATCCCGGGACGAGGCGACAGAGACCCAAACAACTGAAGGCACGGGCGAGGATACTTTCATCTTGGGCGGGATGAAGTCGTCTCGGGCGTGATGACTTTTGTTCCCGGGATGAAACCACTCACGTAAACGAAACTTTGTTTCATTCCGGGACGAAACTCATCTCTGCTCTCATGTATACGGGCCCTAAGGCCTGTTTCAGAAGTCGAACTTTTTATGCGCCGAACCTAATGGTAATGAGCTAAATGTGTTGCTCTATTCCTCTAGATCACTTTCCCCTTTCACCCTCCCCACCCCCCACATTGCATTTTCTCTCGGCCCAGTCTCTCCTGGAATAGTCCTCGTCCAGTTAGAACGAGTGGATAGAAGCACTGTTGGCTAGGAAATTAGTATATTTTACTGTACGTGAATTAATTTGAAAACAACATAAATGACCAATGAAGCGTCATTTTATTCGTTTGATAGGGCAAGAGCTTTTAATCTGATACCCAGATTTTTTTAGTTTTATAGCATGCGAAATGATCTATTGGCAGCGTTGAAGACCGTCGGACATTTAAATCTTGCTTATGACACATCTCACATATTTAAATAGTAAATATATCTGATCTCGCTCACGCCAGTATAGTTGAGTGTGTGTATTTAATATAAGTCCTTTTACAAACTGATGTTTTTCTACAAACGACAGATTATAAACGTGGCCCAGTTGTTCGAAAGTGGGTTGACTTTAATCCAGGGTTAGGCCAAATTCTCAATGAGATCTTTTCATCTAGAAATACGCAATCCAGTGCTTATAGAGTGTTTGATTATAGGAACTATGTGCCAGGCAGTGTCACCAGCCTCATAAACCAACTTGGTTGGCACTCACTCGAGAAAAGACGTGAGATTGATAGACTGTGCCTTTTCAAGAAGGGACTTGATAACTACACTATTCTGCCTTTGGATTCCCTCGTTAGACGCTCCCGAAAAACTAGACATATGCACACAGAAAATTTCATCCCGTTTCATACGCGTACTAACATTTATAAATTTAGTTTTGTTCCCCGCACTGTTGTAAACTGGAATGCTCTTCCACAGCAAGCTGTGGACACTGCTGACACCGGGGCCAGCCAGTTCCTCCTTTTTCTGCAATCACTACATAAGACCGCTGACTGATGACGCGGTGCAAGTATATCGTTGTTAGGCGAGGTTGCATTTAATAAAAGTGAAGTGAAGTGAAGTCGAGTCGGTAATGACAAGGAAATCACTTAGCAAAACTGCCAAGTTGCACTGGGAAATCTGTAACTATTTACTTTATCGATTAAGGATATTATCAGAATAGAATAGAATAGAATAGAAACTTTATTATAGTGTCAGAACTTCTAGCGAGGTTAACCTCGCTAATCGGGGACACCTTAATCGATTAATTTAGTTTTCTATTGATTATTATTGTTGATTTGTCAATTCGTTTTTTTATTGCAATGTATTACGGTACTTACGTTTTTAATTTCGGACGCAACAACATTTTGACCGCAAGTGAACTAGGTACTAATTTCATGCTTTGCATTGATTTGCATGTCATCTTGCTTGATGGCAGGCCTGGCAGCGCAGCAAGTCACGTTACGAAATGGCGACCGACATCATGGAAACCGGTGTTAGTGAGATGGATGGCGAGGAAAACGAGCCCGTAGAAGAAGATATGGAGGTAGATGAAGAAGGAGAAAAACCAGGAGAACTAACTAAGTTAGTATAAAGGTTTTCTGAGAAGAATCTTGTGTATTATCATGTTTACTTGCCCCATTTTCATCAAATATTTCTTACCTGAATTCGACAGAGAAGAAATTGCGGAAATGAAGAAAGTAGAAGGCAACAAACTGTACGGGCAGAAAAACTACGTGGATGCTTTGAAACTGTACACTGAAGCTATAGGTGAGAGTGTTTTGCAATATTGTGACGAACAAACCTTTAAACTTGTATGATCTAAGACGACAGTGCTATAGCTTGAATTACTAAATGTCGGTTTCACTTTTAACTTTATAATTTGTTACACCACGTCCACTAACCAGTTCCTGGCGTATGTATTCGATGAAAGTTGCTGACAATCGCTAAAACAATCAATCGATTAATATTGGAAATCCATGAGGAATCGATGGTTGGCTGTGACCTTTCATCAACTGGTGATCAATCATTCCCAAAGTGCAGCTTGAGCTTGTCTATTTGATAGTGCCAGTATCAATCTCATTCTATTCTTTATATGTAGATTTTGCCATTATTATGAAATGTATACTAACTCACTGACCCTTTGATACAAACTTATAATTAATGGCTGTGTATTATATATTTATAGGTTTGTATCTGGTATTTTTATTTGATGAAACCAATAGTCATATTTGGAAATTAATAAATACCTCTTATTGGCCGAGTGTGAAGTCCGTACTGTAAGTTAATTGGACCCAGTTTTTTTCCCTTCCTTTTAAAACCCAAGCATGAAGCACATTTATTATATGGCTTTGTTGCATTTTAACTGAATTCTTGTTTGCAGAATAAAACTTGAAAAAGTAAAATGACAGCCGCTTGAGAGCAAGAGGTCCATGCAGCAACTTATGGACCTGAAATTGACCAATCACAGCTCGGAAAATTAATAAGCCATATCATAACAATCATAACAATCAAAGTGCGCAGGCCCTGAAAAAGGGAATGGAAAAACTTGGTCCATAACTTTCCATATGGACCTTGCACTCAGCTAAGGCCAAATATAAAAATATGTGTGTTTCCAGTTACCCGACCATCCCTAAATTTTCAATTTGGCTGCTGACCCTAAAGTTTTTGGAGTAATATCAATATAATTTTCACATTTTGGACAGATGTTCTGGATTTCAGTCCTCAAAATTTTGCAGTGCATCTTCAGTACACTTGGTGAATATAAATCAACCACATCTATCAGGAGTCACTGAAGTATCAACATTTCAGAAAGGTCTCAATGAGGGGGGGGGGTGCTAACTCTGACAGTTGATGGTTAAAAAAATAGCTATTTTTTGTTGATGGTAAAATTTTAGGTCAGTTGACAATTGAAAGTTAACTTCATAAAGACCCTCTTTCATGACATGTTGCTGCCATATTAAATAAACATAAATTTATTTTTAAAAAATGAAATGGCTGTAATAGGAAACACACATATATTTCACTTTGGCCTAATAAGAGGTATATATCAAGTGAAAACAATTAATTTATTGATTGATATTGGAAATCAATGAGCAATCAATAATGGACATTTTGTCACCTAGTTTATATTGATTGATATGTTTCTCATCTGTTACCTTTTGTGTTTGATTGATGAAACTATTATTATAATATAGCTGGCAAATTTATGTGCGCTTTTTGTATGGCGCAAGCATGCACCGTAACTCAACATACACATGCCCATGTACTATATCTGGTGTCAGCAAATTTTTCCAGTCTCAGGTTTGGCAAGGTAAAAACTCGGAAGATTTTCTTCATTGACTTGAAGAAATATTTTAACATGGCAAAAGAAGAAAAAGTAGCCAAAGACTGACAAAGTCAAACACAACCTGCTGATCTTTTCAATTGAAATGGGCTATGTAATTATCAACTCAGCAGGTGAACAACAGTCGCAGTCAGTGCAGTTTTCAGCACTTATGAAGAAGGGAATATAAGAAATTTGCCATGTTATAAAAGTAATGGTGCACACTTTAGCTGTATATGGATGCAATTGGGAAGTTAGGAGAGGACTTGTGAAGCTAGAGTTGCTCTCGGCTAGTGCCTTTAGCAATTTTTGTGCTTCTCTCATGGCCTCCCAACTTCCCACGTGTATCCATGACTTGATAGACCCCTGATTGAGACTACAGGTTGCATTTTCATTTCACAGCTATGTAAACTTGATCTTGTCTCATAACTAACTTATTATTTTCTATACAGAAGCAGGTAGCAAAATCCCTAGCATGAGACCTGCAGCAAAGTACATGTTCTGCACATACATGTTGATGCAATAACATCCTGTTTTTTTAACAGAATTACAACCCAAGCAAGCTAGATATTATGGTAACCGGTCAGCAGCATTGGTGATGCTGGGTAGATATGCAGCAGCTCTTGAAGATGCAAGAGTTGCTGTGAAACTTGATGAAAACTTTGTAAAGGTTTGTAAATTGCTGTGTTTGGGATAATAGTCAGTGATAACTTGAATCTAGCTTTTCAAACTTTATCTCGGACACTGTGAGCGCTTCAGTGACACATAGTCTGATGCAAGGAGTTCCTTAGTATGCTGATAGTGGATAGATCATGTTTATCTGGCTAAACATAACTTACAGTATTTATTATATATTATTATAGTATATTATAGTAAATGCGTAAGTTGTTCTATAAACCAGAAACAGTGCTTTTACCTGCAGATTTTATTTATAATTAAGTAGTAGGCAGATAGCCTCACAAAGTTGACCTACCTTGTAAATGAAATCTGAGGTGATGTGATTGTAGCATGTTGTGATGTTATTGCTGGTAATCTGTATCAGATGTGGTTGTGTAATCTAGCATACCATGACTAAGATAAGTGGAAGAGAGGGCATACATAGATGTATATAGTGTAACATAGAATTCCCATTATAAGCCCTATATTTGCTCACAGAGAATAATCAATAAAAACCTACCAAGCATGAATTGCCCAGGAACCATCTCAAAACCAACAAAATATAGACAAACTATGCTTGGGGAAGGGTATAGCACCACCAAACATTACTGAACTGGTGGGCTGATAACCAGGGGGGCTTGTAAGTGAATGGTTGCAATAAATTTGTGTTTGCATTTGGTTGATAGTAATAGTATAACATATACTATATAGGGTCCACAATAGGTTTTGCGGGATGCAGGATTGGCCTTATTTTGACCATGGAATGCAGGATTTGATGAGAAAAGCTGGCAGGATTCGGTATTTTGACTTTGAATGGAATGTGGGATAAAGGCCATTTTAGTGGCATCAAATTGAAA
>JANVCK010000010.1:8634-24383 GCA_026546655.1 Epizoanthus illoricatus | reverse complement strand
TCTGCCACAGTTCACAATTGTTTGGTTTTCATTCTCAGGATTGACAACTGCTTCAATCAGTATATTGGTTTGTGTAATTTGAACTCATTTTTACATGCAAACTTTTAACTTGGTCTTATTATTTCACAGTTAGAAAAGCCATCGACAAATACTCCTTGATCGATTATTCATTAGTGGAGAATCCCAATTTCACTGCAACCTATGCCGACGTGTTTCTGAAGGTAATCAGCTGAGTTATTATGTCGGTAGCGGTACACTAGCAGCGTCTGCTGCTTCCTTTCGCTATTACGTACTAAACACAGTTAGGTATTGTAGTGTCACAAGCGTACACCTGCAGACCTGGTTTATACCTTCCTGAAACGATAAAATAAAATGTGGAAATAGAGTTTAGTTCATAGTCGACTCATCATAAATTTTCACAGATTGCTGGATTAAATAGAATAATTTTATTATTTTTTGGTGATTTTTGTACAGATATGCTCTCACAATGCAGGAATTACGACCTCAGATAACATAAAACTATAAATATGTCCAGGGAGGCATGACCCCTTATACTACAGGCAAGTGAAGAGAAAATTTCATATGCAAATCAAATTATGGCTGTTGAATACAGTCATTCAGTCTGGTTAGTACAGTGCAGTGTAGATACCAACGACCGTGCTCTACACAAGTATCATCTTCGTTCACCAATACAAGAAAGCTACGTACATGTGAACCAAAAAAGTGTAATATCGAGTAATATCTGATTAACCTTTTTCCAACCATCAGGGCGAGTTCATGTCCGTCAGCCATCCATCGGAAGCACCGTTCTCCCCAGTCCCTCTCCCCAGTTCCTCGGAGTCCGAGCGGATGGCTTATGTTTGGATGACAGATTACGTGGCCAACACTGCTGCACTTGTGTATCAGAAGGCTGGCCAGCTTGCTAAGAACGTCACCTCGGCTGATGTAAGTAGCTTCACCTGTACACCTAACAGCCAGGCTGCAAAAGTAAGTTCTGATCTAGACTGATTCGACTACGAGGAGAAAGCTAACACCATCGATGTATAGAATAGCAGATTTGAATGCTATTTGCACGTGGAAAACAACTGAGCTGTTCTTGTAGAGATATATTATGAAGACGGTGGACAGGTACAAACCCTTACTCTCGCGTCCTAATGATGCAAACAGGACATATGTGCACACATTTGGGCGGGGATTTTTTAAAATCACGCGCACGCACGGCGGGCAGATTGCATTTTTATAAATACATTGCCTTGATATCAGACCTGATTATTCAATTTCTTTATCGTATAGTATACGGATACCGATATCCGTAATGAGGCCAATAGCAAGATTCCGCACCTCCCGTCGCCTTCCTTGGATCTACAAATGGCAGTGAACAGCTCATGGCATGTGGAACAATACAGTATTTAAATGTTGAAATTACGCTTTCATTAGTGAATTATGTTTTCTTTTCCATTTAGCTTCCTGCGAATTTCTCGTACGCGCTGAACACCAAGACATTCAAGATTCTAATACCAAAGGTGAGACTGAGAAATTACAGTTACTGCCAGAATGCAGTTTTAACTGAGTTCTCTTTACTATTTCCATAATATAGGAACCTAGGAATCGATAACATACATCAAACAAAAATATCGAGACATTATCAAATTCTCCCAAACGTCTTCATAAGAAATGTACAGGAAATTTAAAACGAGGTAGATATGGCTGAAAAGGTTAAAATTACAATGAACATGCACATACAAATGAGATCCAATACTTATGACTAACGGTATATCACTATTAAATGAATGTAAAATCTACAAACGTTTTGTTGAATTTGGCCAGAAAAAGGAGAAATTTCACATGGACTGAGACGTATAAACGAGGCTAGGAGGCCTGGTCTGCCTTGTCCATACTGAACTATCACTAATTTTCCCAAAATAAAATTCATAATAACTTTGTAAATTATTGAGTTTGGCCTCAAAATGTAAAATCGATTTACCATCATTTTAACTGCTCGTATATTGATTTCAGCTGTACAACAAGTACCCGAATTTACCCATGGAGTTTGACCTTTACGCTACCGAGCCGCCCCACCTGAACTCGGACACCACGGGAGTCAGTGTGACTGTCATCGGGAACGCCAATGCAGATGTTATCTTCCCCAACGGCTCTAAAGCCTTTTGTTTTACTCTTGGACTGGTAAGAAACATGTTCCATATTTCTCTTCAGTCCGTAATATTTTTTCATATTGTATAATGTCCAGTTTTGTAAAAATATCATAGGATGGAGGAAAACGCAGCCCTCAAATTATGATGGAAAGTTCCGTTTGCTTGTTTATTGAAAGGCTTTGACCAAATTATTGCACTGTATAGATATAATGACGTAGGAATCGTTTAATGTAAGATGTTGAGCTCCCATAATTCCTTTGGAGTTGGGCATCACGCTTTGTGTATTTCCGAAATCGATCGCGCTTGTTTAGTCACTGAATGTGATCGTTTATGTTATATTTCCTTATTTGCTTTGATATTTTTGCAATTAACAGTGGGAGAGTTTTGCCAGGATAAAAAGATGCCTTTATTTTGATGAAATGGGCTTGCGTGTAAATTACCAGACTATAAATTGAAAAACTCATTACGTCACTGCTTCAAATAACAATTTTAAAGAGGCTCTACTCATAATAAACTTGAAATTTTATCTTTTGTTTTTAGACAATTCTCGGAACTGCTGAGGTTGCTGTAAAGGAAGGAAAAGCTACAGTGCACGCAAGTTTTGCCCAGTGAGTGTGTAAAGTATTGTTCATAAGCGAAATGGTTCACTTTGACATGCTGTAGTGGAATATAACTCTTAAACGCCCCCTCCCCCGATTAGCAGTAAGTCTGAACTAACATACCTTAAAATAAGATAACACAGTTAATACGATACACTAATAGTGATTAGGTAGTTATAAATTATTGGTAGTAAGAAATACCTTAATTGTAGATAATATGAGTAATGTATAAGTATATTATCTGACTTGCCATAAATCATTTTTGTGAAATCAAATTTTTGCAGAGTAAAAGCTACCCTGGTGAAGAGCGCCATTGGTGACATCTCGGTAAGTTTATTATTTTGTTTTGTTTTAGCTTGTGAACAGTCTCTTCTGGTGAGGCTTGGGGCGATCAAGCTGGGCAGAGAAAACATAGTGGGGAAGAGGAGTCTCCCTGCCCTGCCTGTTCGTGCCAAGCCTCGCCGGAAGAGCCTCCAAACCTTACTCTGTTACTACCGTTAGGCTAAACGTGGATCAAACTAAACCCTGATTCGTGTATATGCCGGTTAGGATGTTGTAAGCGGCCGCCAATTCCTATCCACTCCTTTTGTGTCTACACATATAATATAAGTTACATGCCAAGCCCGATAACGAGGCTCATAAAGTTCACTAATATTTCTATTTCCTATATATGGACGGAAGCATTTTACTGGGAAGGAACTACTCAACCACTCGTACAATCGATATTCCACTAGCGTGAGCGACGATACGCCATACGGGTCCCAGATGTAACATTTACAATGGCTTAAACCGAGTTGCTGGTTTCTTTTAGTTTTAGCCAGTTTTGTACCGTAATGTTCTCGCCCATATCATAAGGCACACGAAACATTGACGATGAACCAAGCCGTCAGTCTGCACGCAGCCATTGACATTAACTTGCTCTTACTTTCCCCAGGCTTCCATCGCCTTGCTCCAGCTGTTTCTCAAAACCTTCGCAGAGAAGATCATTATTCATGAAATAAACGGTAATATATTGATTCCATTTTGTTCCTTTCCCGGCACAGTGCATAACGCTGTACATGAAAGCCGTGGCTCATACAGTTGTGTCTATTTTCCTGATGTAGAAGCTTTTCTCTCATTGCTCCACAGACGAATAATATGCTGAGAGGCTTTCCACTCCTAGATCACAAACCGTAAATACTAAAGTTAGCCCTGGACCTACTGTTTTTAAAAGTCTTATCGTGGGACTTATTAGAGGGAATTTTTAACTTTGAAAGTGGGTCTACGGATAGTGTATAGTACAGGTGAATAAAAATAAGCCAATGGGTTTATTTTCGGGGGACTACTTTTGCCTCTGAAATTTCTTGGCTTCTTTTCAAGGGGATGTAAAACAGTCCCTTCTTTCGCCAGAAATCAGTCGAGAAACGGGATCGAGATTTTGTTGGCCGCGGTAGACAACAAACAGTCCCTTCTTCAGCCAGAAATCAGTCGAGAAACGGGACCGAACGATTTTTGGCCGCGCGGTCAAGGAAAAGAGGCCAAAAATTGGTCGATCCCGTTTATTGACTGATTACTGGCGAAAGAAGGGACTGTTTTGCAGTATAGGGGGGGAGACATTTATAAACACTTGTGTAGGTGAAGCTTAATTGGCACCAACAAAGCTCCAGCTTTTATTTTTAATCTTGAATTATTTCATTTTGTTTCCGTTTTGTTGATAAAAACCATAAGATAACAGGAAATTCCTGGTTTCTCCCGAGAGATTCCACTGATGATACTCCGTACTACGTATACAGAGATGTAACTTAGTTACTCTGTTCTCTGCAGTATACGGTGACAAAGGTTTTCCTCTGCCGATAATTGACGGTGTTGAGCTAACCAACACTAAAGTGACATCAGGAAAGGTACGTAATTCACTGCTGTAATTTTATGAATGAATAATTAACTTTGTATTTCAGCCCATGTATTGACTTGGTTCTGAAAGGCATCTCTCAGCTGGTATTTTTCCGCCCCTTCCCTCTCAGGAGGTGAAGGTTGCATTGAACCTTTCTTAATTTCGCCTAATTAACATCAATTGGAATGAAACAGTACATGTGGATAGAGCAACTGATGATAACAATTAATTCAGTTTACTTTTATTGCAAATAGTTATCTAATTTATGCAATGACCTCGAGTCATTTTTGATCAAAAAGTGCGCCAATGGCGCACATTGAACCAAACTAGCTGTATCAAAACCTTTTTGAAAATATAGGTAATATATCTAACTATTTGTATCAGTTATTCAAAAAATATAATATCGATTTATAAAAGTCAAGAAAAGTTTGGAGAGATTTTGAATGCAAGTCATATTTGGAGCCTAAAATCAATTAACTAAAAATCCTGGAGGAAACAATGTATGTTAATTTTCTTTTCTTCTGTTGTATACCGAGAACATAGATACTAACTAAGAAAATTGGTATATTTATATTTATCTAGTTTCATATATGACCGCAGATTTGCAAAATTGTTGGTACGTACTTATGCACATCAAGATCAAAGAAGGGTAAATGAAAGCTCTAGGACGAAAACTATGAAAGGGGGTTAATACAACCACCCCCCCCCCCCCCTTCTGAGAGAGCCCGTTAGTAATACTCGGCATTATGAGCTTTCATTTGAATGGTCACATTTTATGTTTGAGAAGTTATGACATCTTACTTAGTTTTGAAAGGAACTCTCAGAACTCAAAGGGTTAATAGTACTCATCAAGAGCTATCATGTCTATCATCTGAATGGTTACACTTTGTGTTTGAGAAGTTATGACATCTTACTCAGTTTTGAAAGGAACTCTCACGACTCAAAAAGTTACTTTTTGTTTTTCAGCACTTCAACCTAATCGCAACCGACTTCAAGTATACGCCACCGAGCAAGTCAGCGGTAGAATACCGTAAGAAGAGACAGGCGCAACAAAAGTTCTTAAAGAACATTCCTATCATCTGATCATGCTATGTCGATGTAATAATCGCTTTTTAACCCAAGCACTGATCCTCATTTGCCCAATGATAAAACAATTTATCCTTATTTCTGAAAGGCGTGCGTTTTAAAAATGTCAATAAAGTTGTCAATAAAGAGCTTTGATTTACCGAATTGATGTTGGTTCGGCTATTACAGTGATGCCCCATTATCGCTAGAACAGTGTCCTTTCAAAATAAGTAGTATTGCATAGTCTGCAATTATAAGCAGTTCACAATCCACTTTCCGCCGTCCACAGTCCGCAGCCGCCCCATTCGGTAGCTTGTTTTGTTCTCAGCTTTGGCTGGTTTCCAAGTCACAGGGTTATTTACTCAAGCGTACACAAAATAAGTAACTAGTTTCAAAGGTTTAAATCGTCGGTTGTTTCGATGTCCATGCTGCAAACAATTGCACTGACCAGTCAACACAATAAGGTTTACAAAGTTAACAAAGTTTACAGCATTTCTCCCATTAACCCTTCACAAAGCTGTCCGTAGTTCCACTACGGCGAGCAAAAATGAATATCGGCGCTTGTTTTAAATTGGTGTACATTATTGGAACAATATTTATGTTTACTAACATACTGCAACTGAATCTCACCGCTTTTACGTTAAGTTTGACCAATGGATTTAACAGTCGAAGTGCCCTTGTACTCATTATAATCATAAATTCCTCGTAGAATCACTCTGACAGCATTAACGGGTTCCTGAATACAGTAATTGTAATATATTTGCTTCCGGCAGTTTATTAGACGCAGGTAATTCTATAACAATTTCTGCGGACTCGGACATTTCAAATGAGAGGGTGGATTTTTTAACAACTGCTGCCGAAAAAACTGTAGCTTGTAAGTACGTTCAGTAACACTTTTGAGAAGAGTAGCAGATGGGAGAGGGTGGGGGAGCGTTTTGTGGAGAAATCCTTTTCGACAACTGGTACATCAAAGCAGGTAATACCCGCGGTTGGAATATGTCCGGAAAACGAATTTGTGGTCAAAAATCCTAGGTTCCTGAGCAACCGATATTTTTTCAGTATTTTATATACCAACAAAAACCGATCTCTTGAATGTCTATAAAGGAGCATCAAGTGTTCTGAATATCTTTTCATCAGGCTATATTGTACTGAACGCTGTACTGTCTTTTCATAAACATTTGGTCTTATCAGGATGAACAAAACTCACCAATATAGTTTATTGTACTCTGTATGTTTGTTTGTTTGTTTACATCTAAAGAAAGCAATTACGAACGTAAACAAATTCGCAAAATGTTACATATAGTAAAAAATCATAATAGTTTTACTGTAATACTGTATCGCACCGAACTGCAAAATGTTTAACATACTTATTACAATATTCCAACGTCTCGACTGCAAGTGCGAACTTAACATTTCCTTATATGGAGGTGCGGATCTAGGGATTGTGAAGGGGGAGGCACCATATAGGGTAAAGATGTGGTAACTATTGAAAACGAACGAGAGCAAGGCGAAGGTGAAAGGTTATAGGGGTCCGGATTAATGATATTTCCTACAATTTGGGTGCACTTTGGTCACTTTTGGACTGAAGGGGAGCGAGGGGGGCACCCCTAGATCCACCCTTGACATGTGACAGTTACATAATTAACATTCCAAATCAAACCCAAGTAATCAAATGTAGATTTACTTTCATGTACTCATTCTTCAAACATTCTGAACTTGCTGCTGGCGCCCGAACGAGTAATATCGAGTAACTCCCGACTCCCCCTCCCCCCAAACAAGACCGCCAGCAATGCAGGCTACATGATACACGATTAGTGTCGCTCCCGAGCGCGGAGTTTGTAGGAATAAGGTGCATTTCATCGAGAGTTGAATTCTTCGGATTATAGGCAATATTCAATAGGTGAACATTCTATTCTTTACACAGAGAACCGGGCTCTTATATCAGTGCCTCCCCTAAAAAGTTGTATTTACAGAAACGAATACGTTGTCTTAAAGCGCATATTCATCATATACCCGCATGTGTAGTCAGCATAGAGAACAAATGCCAACTCAAAATATAAACTCGCAAAGAGTCCCTGGTTCCTCATTTGTAATCTTCACAGCGATTAAACGTAACGCGCATGTGCTGATTCATACAGCAAAGGTATGGCCAATGTGAACTTTGATGACTGATTTAACACGACTTGCGGGTCTACCTTACTACTCTTTATGTTTAACCGATTGGTTTAAACGAAACTAGTCAGATATTAATCACTTTTTAGCGTTCTCCTATTTGTTTCAAGTGAAAGGTGTGTAGCCACTATGAACTTTACAACTGATGAGGCCGAGAAGCCCCTCCCCTTCCCCCCTTCCTCGCGTACTCTTTCGTACCAGAGTTCAAGCTGCTGGTCGACTTGCTTAACTCGCGGTTGCAAACTGATACAAGATGCGATCAAGGGTCTATCGATGTTCCTTGTTCTTTTCTTTCTTTTTTCTTCTTATATATTTGTACTTTATAAAATGCAAAAATAAAAGAAAAAAGGAAGATGAAACACTGATGAACCCTTGATGCAATCTATGTGACTTCTTCTACCAGCGGTTTATCCAGCCATGAAAACAGCGACATGGGTCACTGAGACAATGAGACAACCATAAAACCAAAGGAGCCTTATTCGAGTATCTTGCTTGTGGCTAATGAAAAATTTACATTGAATACTGTTTCGGCTAAAATATAATGGCGGCAGTGGCAGAAGAGCTTCACATAAAAATGTCGGAGCAAGTAGGAAGTGATTCAAGATGACTTGAAGTGAGTAGTCATTTAGAGATTAATCGCCGAAGAGAAACGAGCTTTTGCTCAATATTAGTGATTGTCATCAGCGAAAAAGTGTGAAATGAATCGCAACTTTGCTGTTTGCATTTTCATGCAAGTTTATCTGTTGGCACTATTCGAGTCTTTGATTTTAAACTAGTCTGCTATATCCATTTTCTTCAGACAGTATGATCTATTTCTTTCTTTCATATTTATTTGTCAAACGATAAATGACAACAGGATTTACTTTCAGTTAGTGGAAACACCTCATACTTTTAGTTTACTTGTTTTGTAGATTGGCAAACACAAGTAAAACGTCCTTCAGTGAACACAAAACAGCACATTATTCTCAGCAGTTCCACATACAGCCCGTTTAACTTTAACTTTTAATTGCGATCAATTACTGTAATTTTAACTTATTTGTAATTTTAACTTCATGTCTAGCTTTTAATATTATCAAGCATTGTAATTTTAGTAAATTGTAACGTCGATTGTAAATCTAACCTAAAATAACATATAAATTACAGATTGTCTTGTCGTTCTTATGGCTTGATGGCCTGAAAACGTCCTGGATGGTTTACATCCAACTAATGATTCACTCGGAAAGTAGAGAAACGTCAATATAGGCTGTCATATCAGTGAAGGAATGCACTAAATAGAGGAAGTGCAATATATATCAGAAAAATATCAACAGAATGATGCATTTAAAACACTAAAATTATGTTGTCTTTGCTAATAAAATAGCAATATAAGAACTGCGATTTTAGAAAAACTTCATCGGCACGAGCTTTTTATAAGTGGAAGATCCTAGTTCTGGTTCAATAGAACTCTTGCATGCGAGGATACACTACAGCTGGCATACACAACGTATAATGCTCTCTCAGACAACGACACTTTCTTATTACACTATCATTTTGAAATAAAATTTAAGATAAACTAAAACAAACCTTGTTCTGTCTCCAGGTACATTGGAAGGTTTGGCATATATCGTGGACAAATGATCGCGAAGGGCATTCTTTGGACCGCCATTATTTTACTTGCGCTTGCTGTCTGCTATGGTAAGTCAAGAGATGAAAGTGTAATAAAACTGAGCCACACAAACACAAGTCGGCGATACCTTCAGTGAAGAATCTGATTGAATGAGGGGTGCTGGTAGGGCGTTGTACAACTGTAGTACAAATGTTCGGCGCTGATTGCACGCATGCAGACTGCAGAGACTGAATTTGTTAAAAACAGCTGAGATTGATCTGGTTCATATTAATGTGGAATGTAGCATATAGCTAGATAGGTTACCAATCACTATCAGATCCTATATTACTACCGTAACTTCACAGAGCTTCCAACTTTCGAATTTGAAATAAAATACGATAATCTCCGAAGTCAGGCAATGTAGCTTGTTGCATGCAATAACCAAACACATCACATAAACTCTTCTTACCCACAGCAAAGCACAGTCATGGGTCCACGTTGAGAAAAGATGGAATTAAATACTGGAAAGTCGCTAGCCATTCAGGTGTTGAGGCAAAATATGGCATCAAGGACAGAGAAAGTAAGGCAATGACAGAAAAAGAAAGAAACCAAAAAACTCATAGAAGTAGTCCCTTCGATTGCAGAGGTACAACTAAATTAGATAGTAAGACGAATCACACAAGACAGTTGGTTCAACAGCCATTAGCTACACCCACCCAACAAGCTCAGAGGTTTATCAAGAAACATTGGAGGGGTAGGAATGGACGAAGAGACAACATCTACGGCACCGTACGAGAGAAGACCACTCGCATTAAAGAAGACGCGTTGTTGCACAATAAAGGGAACATGGAGTCCCGTAAGAGGACTTTTGTCATTCTATCACCTAAGTCTACAGTACACGCCAACAAACTTTTACGAGTCAAACTTTCTCCAACTATTATTAACGCATTGAAGCTTTTGTTAGATAAAAAGAATCATTTTCAGCAAGACTCGCGTGCCCTTACATTGGCCAGAGTACTTGGCATGCGCAATGACAGTTCAATAGAAAAACAAAATGCAATCAATGAAATAATTTCGAGTAAAATGAAAAACGTGAACCGAACAACAATGGGAAACCCTACTGTTTCCAACTCGGTTACAGAGCAAATGAAGAACACTATCGAACAACCAGCAAGACTTCATAGGGGCAATGGATATAGCAGATTACATGTTGATCCAAAACAACTTGGTTTACTAGCTTTGAATCAGAACACTTCCTCGCAAAATATTAGCAACCCATCGTATCGTAAATCTAGTATTAGGCCGCACGGACGTACCACTCTTGTGAATCCAACCGAGCTTGGACTGGCAATTTTGAAGCTTTTGTTTGGTAAAAAAGCACATTTAGTTGCATCGCCACGCTATAGGGCTCTACTGAAAGAAACGTCTGCAAAATTCGATTCAAAGCAACATGGCTTTGTTTCTAACAGACAAACTGCATCACATGACCAACGCTTCTCTTCAGCTGTTGTGGAAACTGCAAAGAAAATTGAAGAGATCGCAAACTCCAGAGAAAAACCCAGGAATTCAGAGCACAAACAGGATATTTTGAACAAAGAAGAGCAGTCATTGATTTCGTCTGTTGCGACATTAAGTAAAGCGGCCATGTCAGCATCTCGCCTTCACAAGAAACCTACATCTTTTACTCAGTCACTAGCAAAGGAGATCAGCACTCTAATAAAGTATATGACTGAAGTGGATATAAATAGCACCCGTGACAAGCACAAACAGTCCCACAGAAATAGAGCAGATACAGCTAGAAGCGAGCGTGTCTTCCATGCACGTTTGGAAACTAAACCAATTGACGTAAATAACACAAGAAAGTCCTGGGTTCTACTAAAGATGCCAAAGGCTCCAAAAGCGGACTCCAAACCAGTAGCAATGTACAACCAGGAAACGCAACCTACCGCTGACACTGCGTCCATCAACGAGCCAGTTAAGATTATTCAGCCACAAATCAAACATACCCCGCTTATTCCTGCTTCTTCTAAGATAACAATGGGATCAATGAGTCCAAACTTCCTTACTAGTGAAAAGACTCAAGACGTACCAGAAGTAAAGCCAGAGTTAGTGGTTCATCAGCCAAGACTAAAACTTGAGCCCACTGTGAAGGTCGAACAGTCCTCCGCTGTGGAAAACAAAGAAAACTACGACGTTCAAGTGAAACCGGCCGTCAAAACAGGAGATGAAGTAGAAACAACTTCACCTACTGTAAAATTTGCACAGAGTATCGCAACTTTGCTAAAGGCCCTACAAGGTGCACAAAATTCTAATACCGAGTATAAATCTTCAGAAAGCGAGGCATCCAAACCTACTGCGACGTCATCGGCTAACACTGTAATGTCAGTTCAGGCTAGTTCAGCCCCTACACCAGTCAAGGTTCAGGCTAGTTCAGCCCCTACACCAGTCAAGGTTCAGGCTAGTCCAGCCCTTACACCAGTCAAGGTTCAGACTAGTCCAGCCCTTACACCAGTAAAGGAAGATTCAGCCAATGGTCGTACAAAACATGTGGTCCCCCCGACACAAGACAATAATCGATACGGTATATCAGCTTCCACTAACAGTGTTCTGACGTCATTAATCACATCATTAGCAAAGACGTACAATGTTGGAGCCTCAAACACAATTTCCTTTGGAGGGACAAATGAAACTAAAAACAATGCAGTGCTTGGTAAAACAACTGGCGAAGTTCCTATTGAGCGTGGCGACAACTCCAAGAATATTATCAAAACAGCAAAACACGACATAGATGACATTGGTACTGGCCGAAATAAACTTTATTCAATGTTCATCTCGGCACTTAAAGAGGCTCATCTCCAGGATCTTTCAGGAAATACAAGGAACACGGACAATCCGCTACCAACAGAACCTTTAGCTGTCAGAGCCTCTACTTCCTTCTCTGGCCCGGATGGTATAGTACCCACAACAGGTCAGGCAATACAGGATATTGCCCCAGCTATGCCACACGGCACTACAGACGAAGCTATAACTAGCCTTAGTCCCACAAAGGCCCGGATGAGGTCTGACGAGAACGTACTCTTTCAGTCTGACACGGAGCTGGGCGAACCGCGCAACATCCACGACTCTTATGGGTATAAAAAGTTGAAAGAAGGTTAGTTTTAGATAACAAGGTAGTGCACTAGTTCACATTTTGCTTTAGATATTGATATTCGGAAGATGCGATCTAGACCAACTACTGAAAGTGGGTGGTTTAGTAATTCTTCTTTTAAAATTAATTAATTTTTTATTATAACTATGATTGTAGTTACAATGATTTTAACTTTTTAAAAAGATACATTTGCCCAAAAATGAAAACAACCCGAATTTCAACCTGCAATTTTGAGTTTTGTATTGGTGTAGAGAAGGCTAAGTATTCTCGAGATAAGTATATAAAATTTCCATATTTATCTATGTCGTAGGTAAATTCCTTTTTTGTAGAGAGGAATCTACCTTTAATTGTCCTCGAATATCTACAGCACCAAATGAAATATTTTGCAATCCTGCTGCAGAAGTATAGGTTTGTTAATTCTTACGATGAAGAAATCTGCTAAAAAATCTGTTTTCATTCAATGGAGATATTTGTGTCTATTACGTGGGACTGTGTTTGCCATAACAAACCAAATCAATGGTACCGTTTTCTTACCGCTACTTTCATATTTACAAGACAGGCAGTTTTGAACCAAAAGAGAAACATAAAGGACTTGTATTGCACCGCCAACGCGGTTTTAGTTTTTAGTTGTTTTAGTTACGGCGGTATACGTTGGTGATTTGCACATGTTTGTTAAAGGATTACAAAGTATATGTTTGGGAGTCTTTGAAATGACAGACGCGAAAGCCACATTTTGACATTGGTGAACAAATGCATGGATGGAAAAGTTCCTTATTTTTTTATACAATTTCATTAAAAGTCGCGAAAACCTCCATGATTACGCAACCAGGAAACGCTATTTCCTATAGCTGTCTAAATATTTTAAAATTAATTTTGAAGGCTCGTTAAAACGGATCCGACGATGTTAGACGATGTTGGATGGGGTTGTTCAAACGAATAAAACACCGTCCAACATGTTGTACGAAACAGTGAAATCTGGGATCAATCCACTATATCATGGTGTGAGTGACGTAGTGAACACTGCGAAATCTTCATGAGTATGGGTCCAACATGTTATGACATGGATCATCGACCACAAGAACAAAATAAACGTTGGACGATGTTGGATGAGAATTTTCAACTAAATCAAACCTGTACCAGCATGTTGCACCAGTTTGAATGCGCCTTAAGGTTCGTTTAATTGTTATAACATCGTCCATCATTGTTGGTTTAAGGACGTTAAACGATGTTGGATGATGTGTTCAAATGAATCCAACACGGGGTACATGTTGCATAAAACAGTGAAGTCAAAGAGGATTCTGGGATCGATATTTCAGCACAATCCTTCGCTCTTCCCCATCTTTTTGTGAATGACGTGGTAAACACAACCAAATCTCCAACGATACGAATCCAACATGTTGTGACATGGTTCATCAAATACGAGAATAACAAAAATGTTGAATGATATTGGATGAGACGTTTGAACCGAATCAATCTTGATCTAACATCACGGTACAAAGAAGGTATTCAAACGGATACAACATGTCTTTACAACATCATCCAACATTGTTGGACGTAGCATCTTGGATCCGTTTGAACACCTTGTTGGACGATGTAGTATGGTGTTAAGTGATGTGGGTTCATGTTTGACTTCAGTTCAAACTTCCCCTTCAACATTGTCAAATGATTTTTTGTTCGTGTCACAATATGTTTGATTTGTATCCATACAGATTTGGTCGAGTTTACTACGTCATTCACAGCAAGATGGCAGATTTGGGTAAATATCGATCCATACAACATTGTTCAACACCGTCGAACTGATATTGCTGGTCCAACAATGTTGGACAATCTTGGATCCATTTGCACGAACCTCTGAATATTAGGGAAATTACCTCGATCAAACGAAGTGAACTCGGCAGAAAATCTGCCGAGCTGTCTCTCTGAATGCTTGGTAGTCTGACCCAAAAGCTTTTATATCAGTTAGTTGGTGGCACCGGAGAAGAAAGAAACAAAACCTTTGGGTCTACGTGCTTTAGATCGAAGAGCTGCTAAGGAGAACTAATGAAAATTCCCCCTAGATTTGGAAGTGTTTGCTGAGAGAGGACTTGCAGCTCACAACAAGTTTCGCCGTGAGCATGGATCTCCTGTGCTGAAGTGGTCAGACGATTTGGCAACTAAAGCTGAGAAAATGGCTTATGACATGGCGATGAAAGGCACAATTGAGAAATCGGCCGATGCAGTTAATTTGGGCCTGGGAGAGAACGTAGCTAAGCTGTCAGGCTCCTCCTTCAATGACGCCGGAACCGATGCCACGAGGGTTTGGTACAGCGAAATTAAAAACTACAGTTTTGCCGATCCAAGGTAACTTTGCTGTAGTTTAATATTTCGCAATTAAATACTTTATCGTGTAAGGAAACAGCGAACTGTGTATAAAAGTTTGGATATATCAATCTCGCTTTTGTGTTCGTCAGAATCCGCACTATCTGATTAATCTCAAAGTGATTTGTAAATAATTAAGAACTTTTAAGAAAATTTTCGTACGATTCCATGTAATTCAAGGACCCACGACTGCACAGAAACATAAAGAAACACTTTGAACCGATGAGAGAAGTACGGATGATGTATATATCCCTAAAAGAATCTTCTGTTTGGGATGGAGGTAGGGGGGTCCGTACTGTATTTTAAGATGTCAAATAGTGCTATTTTCTGCAATGTTTGGAAAAGTCGGAAAACTGTCAACTTTATTCTATTCGGTAAATTTATACTCAAATTAAAACTTTTATTGTCAAGATAGAAAATTTAAGTATTTAAAATATCTCTTCCAATTTTGTTTATTGGCAATGATTTGCAACGTCTCGATTTTCTTTCAAATTTAAATACATTCTAGGATTTTAAATATCCGTGGGAACCCTGAGCTAGTAATTAGCATCATCATTGTGTACGACGTATACATTGTCATGAATTTCTAACCGTGCCTAAATTGTATACCATTCTTAGAACCTCAAGATAAAGCAATATCAACGAAAGCTGTGCGGCAGCTGTTCTAACTTTAGATCAGTTATATAAAAAGGAGGCAGCGAGCATCGATTCAATAATCTATTTATCTATCTATCTGTCTGTCTGTCTGTCTGTCTGTCTGTCTGTCTGTCTGTCTATCTATCTATCTATCTATCTATCT
>JANVCK010000007.1:10185-23596 GCA_026546655.1 Epizoanthus illoricatus | reverse complement strand
TATTGCTACTACTACTGCTACTACTACTACTACTACTACTACTATTGCTACTACTACTGCTACTACTACTACTACTATTGCTACTACTACTGCTACTACTACTACTACTACTGCTACTACTACTACTACTACTATTGCTACTACTACTGCTACTACTACTACTACTACTACGGCTACTACTACTACGGCTACTGTTACTGTTACTGTTACTACTATTGCTAGCACTGCTACTACTACTACTACTACTACTACGGCTACTGCTGCTGTTACTACTATTACTAGTACTGCTACTACTATTGCTACTACTACTACTACTACTACTACTACTACTACTACTACTACTATAACTTGTACCTCTTAGAACATTGTAAGGCTTATTAATGTAGCACATCGTTACCTCTGACAATGTTTACTCAACTTCACAAGATTGTGGTGAAAGGTGTTGCTGGCTCTAGCTACAAAGGTGACATCGCTGTGGACGATTTCTGGATGGACGATAACCCATGCCCTCCACGAGGTAACGTATTCCAGCGATTAGAATGGTTTTCAGAACTGTGTGAGGCATCATAACCTTTCGACACATCAAAAGAAAACAAAATCGTTACAAAATACTGACATTTTGCCCATAATTTTTAAAATATTAAGAAAGATAGTAATCAGATATGTAAAAAAAAGATTGTAATTATAACACATTGCTTTATTAGTAATTTAATTATTTCTAATAACAGTCTTAAATCTAACATTGGGAACTCACACCGAATAAGCTGTACCAAGTGTTTCGTGTTTCTTGTATGTTTTAGGAAGTTGTACCTTTGAAGCTGGCAGTTTCTGTGAATGGTTGAACGTACCAAATGCCAACCGTTCGGTTGGTTTGGATGACTTTGACTGGACGCTGGCAAGCGGAGCTACACCGAGCTGGCAGACAGGGCCATCCACAGATCACACTACAGGAAGTGCTCTAGGTAGGCATCTGAAAACCCAGGTCATGTGTCTTTACTGTGCGATGTTGTAGTTAGAGTGCAAAACAGTCCCTTCCTTCACCCGAAGTTATCGAAAAACGGCATTTTGAGCGATTTGCCTGCGCGGTCGGGAAAAGGAGATTGATCATAGTCAGAAGTCCCATTCTGCTTTTCCCTGGCCTGCCTGACTCCCCCCAAGTCTCCTTTTTCCGGACTGCACAGGCAAAATGTCCCAAAATCCCGTTTTTCAGCTATGTTTTGACGAAGAAATGATACAAACTATGATAATTGTCTTTATATTGTGTACGACCCATTCTTTAACCAGTTTAGTTGCAATTGATCTACCACCTCAAGCAGAAAAGAAAAGAACAAAGACATAAATTTGCATCACACAGTTATTAGCAACTGTTTCCCCATTACCCTGTTTCGGATTACAAGAGACTTGCACCTGAAGAGGGCTCTATCACCGAGTCGAAATTTGTTGTGACTTACCAGAGGCCCCACAGATGCTGGGACCAAGAAGACCATTCGGAGATGAATTGCCACTGGTAGAAAGAAAGATTTTGAGTTTCATTTTTCTATTTTGTTTTTTTTTAGGAACCTATATTTATATTGAGACATCATCACCACGCAAACCTGGTGAAATTGCAAGAGTCCGTAGTCCGTACTTCTCGCCTACCACCGGCAAGTGCATGTCTTGGTGGCTGCACATGTACGGCAGGACAGTGGCTACACTTAATGTTTACATACAACCGGTATGTTTTCCATTACTTCTTGTGCCATTTCACCTCACCTGATGTCACTTAGCCTAGCCTAACCTAACCAAACCTAACCTAGCCTCACCTAATCTAATCTGATCAGATCTGATCTGATCTGATCTAATCGATAGACTAATGGCTTAACGTTCCTGTCCATGGACGGTGTGGTGAAAGAAGATCATACAAATTGAACTCTCGGCAGTGGCTTGGAATTGAACCTAGAACCTCCTGGTTAGCAGTCAGAGATCTAACTGACTGAGCTAACTTCGCATCTCACATTGCCTCATGTCATTACATGCCATTACATGCCATCTCCTGTCATGTTATTACACCTCGCCTCATGTAACGCCATTTCATGTCATCAGCTTATGGTTTCTCACTTTGATATTATACAAAGGTTGGCAAACCAGAAAACCTTATCTGGAATCTGAATGGCTCTCAAGGCAACATCTGGAAGCGTGCTGAAGTCACTATTACCAGCCAAACCAAGTATCGTATTATTCTTGAAGGAGTTGCTGGCACAAGTTACACTGGAGACATTGCCATCGATGACATCATGTTTACAGATGGTTACTGTGTAGGTTTGTGTAGCTCGGTTCAGCCGCAGCAGAGAGCAGACTGTGGATATCTCGGTATCACGAAGGTATGTTTCTCAGTACTTGTGACTGGATCATTTGAAATTAGTGGGGTTTGTCACAGGACAATAAGACATTCAGACAAGCATTGCTCCCTAACTAGCAATACAGTGAAACCTCGATATAACGAAATTCCCGTTGTAATGAACATATTTTTGCAGCCCAGAAAACTTACAGTGATTTGTATGGATTAAAACCCCGATTTAGCGAACGCTGTTATAACGAAAACCTCGCTATAACGATTTTTTGTGTCATTTATTAAACGTGACTCAACTTTCGTTTATTTTCTTGATAAATGCAAAAGTTATGTTCATAGTGTGATAGCTCATGGCATTGTCGCTCCTTCAATGTTGCCGAATTGTAAGACATGTCAAAGACTGCCCGATATAACGAACTGATAGTCTTTTTGGAAATTCGCTATATCGAGGTGGTTTTATCGAATTTCTGATATAATGAACCAATTCATCGGGCCCCTTGGTATTTCGTTACACCAGAGTTTCACTGTAATAATTATCCACTCCTGATCCTCAATACTTGAGTAAAAATTGTGTTTGTATTCCATTCTTATTACAGTATAGATATTAGTAAGTGTGGTAAAGCATGCAGTCATTAGATTGTTTATATCATTTACCGACAAATTATATTTTAAGAGGTGAGTTTTACCATGTTTATTGTTTACATTGACCAATATATAATTTCTTTGCAAATTGTGGAGATATGCTAAAAAAGTAAATGTACTGTAAGTAAAAGTGTTATTGTATATCGTTTGCTAAAATATTGTAATACCTCCAAACTTTCTAACATAAAATTTTCTGTTGCCACAGGATACCTGTGTGCGCGTTCGTAACTGTTGTTGGGATGATTCTGTGAATGGCGTCCCCTACTGTTTTTACCATCCAAGCTCATGTCGATCTATTAACCCACAAAATCGACGGGATTGTGGCTGGCACGGTATTACTCAGAGTTATTGCCAACGCCGTGGCTGCTGTTGGGATGGCTCAGTTCCTAATGTGCCTTACTGTTTCCACGGACCAGCTAAGCCAACGCCCTTCCCCACGACCCTGCCCCCACCCACCACTCCACCTCCATCGCTATGGGACTGTAACTTCGAGAAAGGATTCTGTAACTGGAACAACTCCCGGGAAGATGACTTTAATTGGTACAGGATGTATGGCTCCTCTCCCTCAGTTGGAACAGGCCCTGGGTTTGACCACACCACTCAAACTTCAAAGGGTAATATTGTGTTTTATTATTATTATTCACGATGATCCGCAAGTTTGCTTCCAATTAAATTGCACGTTTAGGTCACATGATGACCTTATATTTAACAATACTGGACAGCTAGCTCAGTTATATTAGGATCAACTCTTAGTGTGGTTTCTTAAAACCATACAAACAACTACAGCCAGGCAATTTGAGTCAGAAAGCAAGTCAAGAACGAGATCTGTATTTCTTACTTCTACATGTATGCAAATTTTCCTGTGTGCAATTAATTATTCTTCCAATATAGATCTTATTGTAACGTTTGTTTGGTCTCGCCTGCATCTCACTTATAAAGCCCTTCATGACTGCTAAATTCTTATGTTCCCTCTCGCAGCCTCAGATCGTCATCGCATAATCTCCTACAACAACCTCGCTTCAACTTGCAGACCTTCGGTGGCCGTGCTTTCTCAGTTGCTGCTCCAGCGTTGTGGAATGCCCTTCCACTGGACGTTAAGACCGGTCGATCACTAACGGATTTTGAAAAGCGAGTTAAAGCGGTTCTTTGCAGTCAGGCTTTTTTTAGTAGTTGACTGATTTTCATAACTGAATCATTGCTGATAAATTTGTATCTTTTATAAGTGCTACATTTAAAAAAAAAATTTAATACAACTTTATGCAACAGGTAGCAGCGCCTTTGAACTTGGGAAAAGGCGCTATACAAATCTTTTATTATTATTATTATTATTATTATTATTATTATTATTATTATTATTATTATTATTATTATTATTATTATTATTATTATAATTTTTGCATTCATTTGTGAAGATTCCACAGCATATTTAGGCAATGGCAATTTTACATTGCAGAATTATGTGCACATATGTATATGTAGACGTCTCAGAGTATATTAATGTTTCGAATTTTGATGTGGGTTTTTTTCTTTGCCTGTGCTTTTGGGAACCTGACGATCAGTTTTCTTGTTTTATTAGGTTACTATGTTTACATCGAAACATCCTGGCAGTCTCCCAATGATACTGCTGTGCTGGAGAGTGCTGTTGTGCAACCGACCATAAACAAGCCCAGCCAGAACGTGTGCGTCAGCTTCTGGTATCACATGTATGGCGAACATGTGGACAAACTGAATGTTTACCGCAAGACAGGACAGGCTCTGCCCAGCTCCCCTGTTTGGAGCAGACAAGGAACTCAGGGAAATCAATGGAAGCGAGCACTTGTGGATTTCAGGCTCAGTGTACCTTTTAGGGTGAGCTTAAAATTAAACAGTTAAAACTTTAAACTTTAATCCTAATCTGTAACTATAAACGCTTTTAAATTCTCCTTACAGTCTCACGACAGCCTCAGTCATTTTGGTCTGAGAAAATTTAAAGTGATCACTTACAGCAAACACTCTGATACACTGTAACCAAATTATTCAAATCAAGTTAAAGGGGCTATGTCATGGCTATTTAAGGCATTTTTACGATGTGCAAAATTCTCCACAAATCAAAGGAAATTAAAAAATAGCAGGTTATTGTGGTAGGAAAACACAGAAGAGATGGTGGTAAGCCATAAAGGAATGTGGATGGTTATAATTTGGGAAGATTAAAACGGATTACATACTCCCAATTTAATTCGATCCGGGCCAGACATTAAATAAGTTTAACCCGTTCCCTGTCAAAATTGTGTTTCTTGTATTTAGACACATTGTTTTCCCATATTTCAGCTAATATATAATCATTTATCTTTTCTTTACCTGTTGAGCTTACAACTCGTATTCCATGACTGTAAAGCTTTTTTCCTGCAAATAGCCGTGACATCGTCCATTTTTTGAAAAATGTACAACAAGAGTCGAAGGGATTGAAATGTAGCATTTTAAGGATGAAACCAATTTTGCTTTGGGCGTTTGTCGTGTAACTTTAATGTCTTTAAAAAGAAACTAATTTAAGATTGTGAAAGATTGTTTACTTCAGTTCTATATATTTTGTAAACGTTTCTAACATAGCAGCTTTGTTCATTTTTATTGCAGATTGCCATTCAAGGAACCCGTGGAAAAGGTTACAAGGGAGATATTGCACTGGATGACATTACTATGATGGACGGTGTTTGCCCACCACAACGTAAGAGAAGCAGCGAATATATCGAAATTGTATTTTATTTATTGTCAAGGTCATTGTCATTACAGTTATCCTTATCATTAACATTATTTTTGTCATTGCCTTTGTCGTTATCATAACAATAAGGTAAAACATGTGCAAAGTAGTTGGGATTAAATTTGCAAAACACAGGAAACTGTCTTAGAAGCAATTTCCACATAGATTCAGACGGTTCAAAAAACATAATTACAATACTAAATAAGTTTCAAATTGTGCTAGCTATTTAACAGTTGAGAAAGAACTGTATCTGGGACAATTTGTAATAGCGACATTGAATTACCTTTGGTATTCCACAATTAGAAGGCTCAGAAAAACAAATACAGAGATAATGATAATTTTTTTAAAATCATTGTTTGAGTGAATGAATCAATCATGAGTTTAACCACAGTTTCATTGTAAATGAGTCCAGGGTTAGGATTAGCTTTAGGTTTGGCGTCAGGGTTGTGAACTACAATCTACTGAAGTTCGGAATTTGGAATTTGACTTACATATTTTTCTCATTTACTCTCTCAATAATTTATTACACTCAGAGGTGATACGCATGTTTCACAATTTGTTTTATTTCATTTCCCAGCTGAGTGTGATTTTGAGAATTACACGGGTTGTGGTTACACTCAGGACCAAGGAGATCAATTCGATTGGTCAGTGGGAAGCGGTAACATTACGAGTATCTTCACGGGACCAAGTACAGACCACACCTATGGCACGGCTTATGGTGAGATTAAGGAATGAACCCATTAGATGTTGTTTGATCAGGGTTCTCAATAACTTCTATAACAGATGTAACATTGCAATTTTAACCTGTATCGGGGAAAATCGAGCGCTGATGGCGCGAGTCTCCAGGGGGATCTGGGGCATGCCCCCAGCAAAATGTTTAATTTGGAAGCTCTGAAATGCCATTTCCATCATTCTTGGAAGCTTATTTCCTAAAAATCAAGATAATTTCTAAATGTCACAGTCATCAGGTAATGATGTGTGACAATTTATAATTTCACAGCCTAACATCTGCTTGTTACATCCGTGACAAGTGTTACGGGTTCGATTGAGAACACTGTTTGATGTTCACCTTGGTGAATTGTATCAGAAAATATATATATAATAAAGACGAACTTATATTTGTAGGTAAATAGTATTAGAAAATATAGAAGAGGAACCTTACAGGCCAATGAATTGGTGATCAGTTTCTAAATGAACATGCAAACGTTTCAAACTAGTAATCAGATGCCATGCATTGTTAAACGTTTTTACCGAGTCTTGGACATCATTAAGCTCAAGTAGCTGTTTTTTCAACAATGCAAAACCTCTTCCTCTACAGTAATTTGAAATAACCTTTTTTGAGGACCAAATCCCACGACTTTTATCTCATTTTCTTAACTTTAAATGCAAAGTTATATTGCTTAATTTCCCGACATCATGTACCAAACGAAGCAAAACCTATTTAGTGAGTTTTGTGCAGTTTTTCAACAGTATTCTGACACATGAATTTTCAGTATTTTCTCTGGCCTTCTTTCCCTTTTAGTTGTCTATTGCTGTTGTATCTCCTACTGGCTCTTGCTTTCGTTTTTTTCTTCAAAATGATCTCGCATTCTGATTTTCTCTTGTGTAGGTAAATACATGTATATTAATACATCTTCCTCGCGGAAGCCTGGTGATGCGGCCCGCCTGGAGAGTAAGCAGTTCCTAGCCACTCAAGGCCTTGGTCGCTGTCTTAGGTTCTGGTACCACATGTATGGCAGCGGTATAGGACGTTTAAATGTCTACATCAAGAAGAGCAATATACAGGGAGCTCCAGCCTGGACTGAGAGCGGTAACCAAGGAAAAGACTGGCACAGGGCATTTGTACCTATCCAGAGTCCTTCAGGTTGGAAGGTATGCGTGCAAGTTGCTACAGACACAGAACAGAACACTTTTAGTACAACCTAACACTTGTACAGTTGCCACATTCTTTACATTGTTATCATGCGCGTTCACAGATGTGACTCATGTTTTCACATTTTGGACTTCCCCAGCTGTCACACCATACCTCAGTTTGGAATTATCCACCTATTCTGTCTCATTTTCTGTGTTTTGTTGTCTATAGCGGTCTTATAATATCAATCAATCAATCAATCAATCAGTCAGTCAGTCAGTCAGTCAGTCAGTCAGTCAGTCAGTCAGTCAATCAATCAGTCAATCAATCAGTAGTCAATCAATCATTCATTCATTCATTCATTCACTCGATCCATCGATCGATCAATCAATCAATCAATTAATCCATCAATCCATCGATTAATCTATTTATCAACCAATCAATCAGTCTGCATGTTTCTTTGTCTCTCTGTCTCCCTTCTTCTTCTTCCATCTAACGGTCGCTCTTGAAAATATTCCTACACCAGATCGTATTTGAAGGAATTCGTGGCAGTAACCATCGCGGTGATGTAGCGATAGATGACGCAATGGTGATGGATGGTCCTTGCCCACCTCTCGGGTCATGTGACTTTGAGACTGGGTTGTGTTCATTTATGAATGAACCAAAGAGAGATGACTTCGACTGGGAGAGGAACAAAGGGCATACGGGCAGCATCCAGACAGGTCCTTCTGTGGATCACACCCTTGGCACTGCCAGTGGTATGTATTCTAAGCAAATTCTTGTTTTGCTACCGTACACTCAACTCTCATGATGCTCACACGAAAGAAAATAATTCAAATGTCATCTACAGAAAGTCAGTATTCAAAACGCTTGAAAAGTCAATGAGAAACACGATAAAGAAACCTCGTAAAGTTTTGTTTGTTGCAATCAGTGTTTAACTGTGCAGCCACCATTCTAAGAAAGGCCTAGTACGAAGAAAAATCGAAAAGAGTTCTTTATGTTTCTTACAGAGTTTGTGAGTGTTTTGGACCAATACATCGTATACAGCAATAATTAGCAATACATCCTCTCTGTTTATGCCTTCAGTAAAATATAGAATAGATGGTACAGTGATCTCTGGCAATACGAAATAAACATGTGCCACCATTTCATTTTACTAGGCCACTACATGTATATCGAGGCATCATGGCCCAGACAGAAAGACGAGGCAGCATTGCTGTTATCAGACCGTTTCAAGGCCAATCCCTACTTCAATTGGTGCCTAACATTCTGGTATCACATATATGGGAACAGTGCTGGAACATTGTTTGTAATGCTCAAGAAAAGGCCCTACACTGTTAGTGGTGGATACATGAGAACTATGTGGCAGACTTCTGGTAACCATGGACACCAGTGGCATTGGCAGCAACTGCAAATCAACAGTGGTACTAATTTCCAGGTAAATAGTTCTAATAAAAAATTAGAGTTTAAAACACGTTAGGATAAAACTCAATTTTAACGCTATGACGTTTCTGTGATCTACTGTCGTCATTCTCAAGATAAAAATGAATTGCAAAATGTTGGTTGTGTACGTGCAATAAGGACTCTGGGGAATAGTTTACAATGGTAGAAATGCATCATGAGGGACTCCTTACGCTCTAAGCTATTTTCGTTTTAATCTTATTCCATTATCTCCACACAATCTTCATTCGTTGCATTTTTGCCATTATAAACCATTCTGTAAAAGTGATTCTCCAGAGTCCTTATTGTATATATATATATAATAGGGTAGATATAACGCGTGCTCTGATTGGCTAATAGATGGTAAAACAAGTGTTTATATTAGAGGATAAAGACACTCATTTTATCTTCGTCTTATTTCTATTTTATAAAAGCAGTATAAAACGGCTGCTTGTGTCTATATACTGTGATATAACTGACACGCCTAAAGTTGTAGAGCACTAGAGAAGCAAGAGAACAATCTTCTCTCGTGCTTTACAACTGCCAGCGTGTTTATCTCACAGTTTATAGACACTCGCAGCCGAGTCAATTCTTGCCCTAAATGGTTCTAGCATAATGTAAGTGGAATAATTGTTTTATTAAATACCAAAACAAAATTTATTGTATTTATTTTTACTTTCATGTATACCAAGCGGAATCTAGTGTAAGCTGAGCAAACTTGAAAGTTTTCTTCTGTTTTCTGCTTTTAGCAACAGCTGTTTTGTTTTCAGAAACATCTTTTTTCCATATAATATAACAGGTGGTTTTGCACTAATAACCATCAGTTGTGGAACCAATCACAGCGATAGAAATTCAATAACCAGAGGTTTGTGTTTAATAAAAGCATGTTATCCCATGTTGTAGGAAATACTGACAATCAGAAGTAGCTGAAAGTTTATTCTCGTTGTTTTCCTGTAGGTTGTTTTCAAAGCTACCGTTGGCACATCGTATGATGCGGACATCGCCCTTGATGACATTCAGATAACAAATGGACGTTGCCCTGGTGAGTCCGTAGTTAGTTACTAACGATTACATTGGGTCTCTCTTTGTTATTATGTTTCCTGATAGTGGAATAAATTAGCACATTCAAATGTAGCCAAGACAAAACTGGTTTATATTAGGTCGTAAATTTTCCGAGCTTGGTACTTGAAAAGTCTTAAAAAGACTTTCCTGCGGGAATCCTGATTATGTTTATTTTACTTACAGCGCCCACACCCACACCTTCACCAAACCCATGTGCAGTGAAGTGCAAGAATGGAAAATGCATTCCTTCTGACAAAGTGTGCGACTTTTCAAATGACTGTGGACCCGGCGACAACACGGATGAGCAGAATTGTGCTGCCTGTACCTTCGAAAAAGGTAGTTCACTCATCGCCGATTATGTTTTGGTACACATTTGTTGTATCAAAATGAACAGACAACAGTTGTAACAGGACTTTACTTTAACTATTATTTAAGCCCGGGGGATCTTACTACTTTTTGAGTCATTTAGAGGCGGGTGGTTCGTATTAGAGAGATGGGGGGGGGGGTTAATGACAGAGAAGAAGGGGAAGAGTCTTCTTGATCTCATTATTGGTTCACGTCTGTTTGCCGATAGGGTGGTTAATCCAGACGCAAACAATCTATTATATCAGTCAAGAAAGATCATAGATGCATTGAGACCTAAGGTCGATAAACATTTCCTTATATGCAGCTGACTGTGGGAGATGTTGAGTTGAAGAAAATTAGATGTTATCTTTTTGTTTGCCTCTAACCCATCCTTGTTATTTTTTGTGGGGGGGGGGAATGTAAGGAAAAAGGATTAAAAAAGAGGAATGGGCTCAGTTATTTAAAAGTGAGGGACCTAATAGAGAGTGGAGACTAAATCGAGTATTTTTGATATTTTTAGGTACCTGCAGCTGGAATGACACAAGCAAAGGCTCGTTTGACTGGAGACGTGACCGAGCTGGGACGCCTTCGTCTAACACTGGACCATCTAAGGATCACACCACAAGTAAGTTTTCTTTTTCAAACAATTGATAGTTTACTTAAGAACATGTGATGCTTGAAGACCTAGAAGCCATTTTGTTCATGGTTTTGCAGTCTAATTGACATTTCTTTATGCTGTGATTTCTTGAAAGACTCTGCCCTGGGCTACTATATGTATGTAGAGGCGTCCAATGGCAACTCGTATGACCTTGCCCAACTTGAGAGCATCTGGCTAAAACAGGCTGCCGCCCCTTGTCAAATGAACTTCTGGTATCACATGTATGGCAGTGGCATTGGATCGCTGTATGTTTATGTCAAGCTTGGAACCCGATATACCAGAATGATGCAGATCGATGGAAACCAGGGTATGTTTAAGGACGGACTATTTAATGTGGTGGTGGAGAGTGGAACAACGAGTTTGTTGCCATTTTTTTGGTACAATATTGGGCTACATGTTCTTGCGTTTTTCCCTATCTTTTATATAAATTTATATAAATTCTTTCATTTACCCCCCCCCCCCCAAATTAAATGGTCGGCCCCTTATCACGGGGAAGTATACTAGCTTTGAAACCCATCTTTTTTACTTTAAGGACAACAAGATAAAATTGGTTTACTGTGGTTCTGTTTCTGTATTATAAATACTTTACTCGGTTCTGCCAGACCAACGATAAGAACTAGTTATTCCTTTAGTTGATCGGAAAATCAAGATGTCTGTCCCATGGTAGCTTTAAAAAATGTGAGGTCTTATCAGGAGCACTAACATTTTTCATACCGTATTTTCTCGATTTAGCACCGGGAGCATTCATTAAAAATGCCATGTACAAGGAGGCCTGCTTTATTCAAGGCGGAAACTTTATTGCGGGAGGTGGAGGGGTTGCTTATAATAGAAGGAATTTCACTCATTTCGTATACAAAAATGTTTGTGAAGTTTAAAAGCATTACATCGTTGTATTTTAGAGGGGGCGCTGAATCTAGGGGAGTGTTTAATTGAGGGAGGACATTTAATCGAAGAAACTCCGTAATAAAGAACAGAACACGTTTGCATAATTTGCATTATTAAATACCATCCTCTTGTTATTGAATTTCTAGCATTCTGATTGGTTCCACAATCGATCAACCACCAGTCATCCCTTATATGGAAGAAACACCTATTTCTTAAAACAGAAGTAAACATTCAATTCATCCTGTTTTAAACAATATTCCGCTAGTTTTACACAAAGTTAAAAAGAAAAAAATAAATTTTGACTTGGTATTTAATAAAATAATCATTCCACTCACACTTGTTAGACATGAGATTATTCTGACTGTTTATTATCTCACATCCAACAAGTGTGAGAGGAATAATTGTTAATTATTCCACTAACAACCAAATGTCTACGTTTTAACGATATCTAAAATTTCTCTATTAGATTCATCATTTGCATATTATTCCATCGTCTTAATTAAACTTTCATTTCCGTCAAGGTAACAAGTGGCTCAAGGGAACATTGCGTGTTGGACGAAGAAACCAACCGTTCAAAGTGATCTTCGAAGCTGAACGTAGCTACAATGTGTTTGGGGATATTGCTATTGATGACGTGTCATTTGCCAACTGTGCTTTGCCACCACCTCAGTCACGTTGCAGATCAAATCAATTCACCTGTTCAGTCAGAAAGTCTTGTGTGTACAGCAACCGCTTGTGTGACTTCACAGATGATTGTGGAGACAATACTGACGAGATTAACTGCCAGGGTTATCCATACAGGTGAGTAGTGTGACAGCCGATGTCCATTGCGATGACTAAAGGTAGGCGGGAAGTAGTGTGACATCAGATCTACATCGGGATGACTGAAGAATAAAACGAAATATCAGCAACAACCCGTTAGAAAAAGAGAAGGCGATAGGATGACGGAAAAATTCAAATGACGATGATCCCAGTTTATATTCAGTCATACTTAATTGTTCCCTTTCAAACTGTAGGTGTACATTTGAGAGATCGTTCTGCGGTTGGACCCAGCTGAAGGACGATCAGTTTGACTGGACAAGATATCGGGGAGCAACAGCCTCATATGGCACAGGCCCAAGCTTTGACCACACAACTGGGACTTCCTCTGGTATGGCCTTTAGTAGTCAGTCTAGTACAGGGACTTCCTCTGGTATGGCCTTTAGTAGTCAGTCTAGTATAGGTTCTTCCTCTGGTATGGCCTTTAGTAGTCAGTCTAGTATAGGTTCTTCCTCTGGTATGGCCTTTATTAGTCAGTCTATTACAGGGTCTTCCTCTGGTATGGCCTTTAGTAGTCAGTCGAGTACAGGTTCTTCCTCTGGTATGGCCTTTATTAGTTAGTCTAGTACAGGGTCTTCCTCTGGTATGGCCTTTAGTAGTCAGTCTAGTGCAGGGTCTTCCTCTGGTATGGCCTTTAGTAGTCAG
>JANVCK010000004.1:11118-22267 GCA_026546655.1 Epizoanthus illoricatus | reverse complement strand
TTCATTTTTAAACTTTTCGGCAATATCCGAATCAAGTAAGTCCATTTTCTGACGTCATTAAAAAATCCAAGATGGCCACCATAAAATCCAAAATGGCGGATTTATGACGTCATACGAAATTACTAATTACCATTAGATTAGTAATTGGCTAATTACTTTGCATGACAACTTTCGTTTCCATATCTTTAATAGTTTAGAAATTACAGGCCACTGGCACTTGCAGCCCCTCCTCAGTCAGAGGAACTAAAAAAGCCCAGTCTGAATAGGGTTAAGCATTAGAATTTTAGTGGGGAAAAAAGCCTTATTGGGAAAAGCCTATACAGAAATACGTTACAGCGAGCAAATTTTTCTAAACGTGAGGGGGTGAATTTGTTTCAGCAAGTCAGCCCTTATATTCCTACTCAAAACGAATGATTAACTCTCCTTAACAAATGTAATTTGTGGTATTGCAGGGGATGAAGGATTCACAGGGCCAACAGTCGTTGTAAGTTTGTGATCAGCTTTTGGTAGAGTTGATGTTCTGGAAAATTATGGTAGAGCGAGTTTCACACGAGTGTCGAATAACCAAAAGCAAAAACATTACAATACATTAAATTCGTCACTAGTCTGCATTCAGCCGATCGAGTGGGTGTAAAATGGCGGGAAAATGGCGCGTGTCACAAGGCTGTGGCGCCAAAATGCAGTGCACGCGCGCACGTACGTGTTGTCTTGTAATGTCTTTTCAGTAATCTGAAAAGTGATTGGCTAAGAAACAATAGGGTTATTGCTTCCTTTGGTGATGGCAGGAAGTAAATTGATGAACCAATGGAATCATAAAGTAAAGACATTACAAAGACAAAACATGACTTTTTCAACACTCATGCGAAATCCACTCTAACGAAGTATATTATAGTATATGGGAGAACAGAAACTGGAAGTGACAGTGTGATAAGAACAACAAGAGACATGTTGAATAACTGCGGATAGGGCACCTGGCAGAGACTACATTGAATTGTATGTTCAGTTCATATGGTACTTGGATGAATGGCATACTGTATTTTTCCAAATAAACGCCCCGTTTGAATAAATGGCTCTAGTCGAATTAATGCTCCGCTAAGTTTATAAATTTTAAATAAACGAATCTCCCAAATAAATTCCTCTTCGATTCTTGAATAAACGTCGCTCTTCATCTTGTTAAAAATAGAAAAGAAACGCCTCCCTTTCAAGTAGACGACATCCTATTGCTAACAGATAATAAAACAAAATTTATTTCTCTTAGCCGCATATAACTATTTCAAGAAAGGTTGGCATATCTGCCAAGCGCAATACCCAGCTCTCAAAGCATGATGGGAGCTCATAGATTTCGCCAATTACTGTAAGATGTTTGATCAAATCATCGGAAATGTTTATAACCATACCTTACTAACTGTTTTCTGTCTGTTTGGAAGGCAAAGGAGGGTGCACAGTGTAAAATAGAGAGCCCCCACAATTCCTTTAGCGCTTGGTATTACGCTTTGCAGATGTCAACATTTTTTGAAACAGCTGTGTATGTAAAAAATAATACAATATATAATGATGTTATGTTAATACATGCTTCCGTTACTTCCCTTTTCGGTAGAATTTAGAAATAACCGCCCCTCCCGAATAAATACTTCTTCTCGAATTAATACCCCACTAAAAGTGCAGATAGAGCAACGGATGGAGACAACGTTTGTATGTTTAGTTTATACATGTATGCCGGTTGCATGAATAACATATACATTAGTTCTCAGAGAAACACCGGACTCTGGTCTACATAATGTATGCCCTTTTCCTTTCCTGGATAGTTGGAACCCATTGAAAAGGAATGGTTATTGACAGCAGCCAAAGGTAACAGGGCCCAGATTATGTGTCTGCTGGAACAGGATCCCAATCTGGCGGGAAAGAAGGTTAGTATTTACTGCTGGGTTCAATAAATTTAATTGTTACATGTATTTCTATATATTTAGGATATATTTTAAAGCATTGCTCATAACATGCAAAGTACTTTAAGGTCAAGCTCTCTGCTATATTAGGCCTAGATTTTCTCGCTGTCCCTAGAACTTTTTCCCCCCAAATTCACCTGGACACGTGATTTTGACAAGAACGTATTTTTCCTATTCACATTTTCAAAAGAAAAAAGGCATCTGACAGTACATCAATCAAAGTAAAGCCTCAAACGTTTAGTACCGTATATTATAATATATTTGTGAAATTAGTGTACATCGTTCCCGAGATCTAATAGAGTTGGAAGAAAAATATATATGACAATAAACGTTTAGTACCGATCTGCTGACCCTAAGTATTTTTGACATGTTACCGGAACCACAGTATTTTAATTGTTCATTTGGCCTTACTAAACAGTTGCACCACTATCATCATACCCGTGTCCTGTGGTCTTCTCTGGCCTTTCTGCCCATTCCTGAGTTTCATACTGCAGTACCGTGCCCTTCCATACCATGACCCCCGGGTTGCGAATTTTAGTACGTAGAAGGTTTAAAAGTAGATCGTAATCATGCCCTGGAGTAAGTTCTGAACGTGGGCCGCTATAATTAACAATCGAAACCATGACTAAAGACTGAAATGGGAAACATTTTTGCAGAATGTTATGAGGTTGCCTTTATAGTTCAATATAATTACTGACGCTGAAATGAAATGATAAGTGTTCTAAAGTTTCACAAAGATATCATCAAGCGCTTTAATATTGGAGAACGTAAGAGTCAAGGAACTTGTCGGAAACGATATTAGTTATTTGCTTTATTTCTTATATAGGTGGCAAAACTTTCTGGTCGAAAAAGCTGCACCACTTTTATTGCATCATTCGGTGTTAGAGCCTTCTCGATTTCTGCTCTTTACCCAGTCATGTTAAGGCCCCATACACACTAATTCGTTTTCGTTTGAAAACACATACGTTTGTATGCGTTTGTGCCGATCGTCCACACTAAAACGATGGGAAACAGAGATCTTTATATGTGTAAAGGGAGGTTTTCGAAAACGCTCTCCAAAGTGGAGACATTTGAAAATGAAGGTCTGTCGTGTTAGTGTGGACGGACGAAAACGGAGGTTTTTGAAAATGCTGACGTCATGAACAGAATTAAGCATGGGTCAGTGGGCGAGAATAGCCGATTAAATGTATATTTGAGCACACGTATTGAATGATGACGCATCATTTTGTTCGTTTTCCAGCCGCTAGTGTGGAAGGTCGAAAACGCTAGTGTGGACGCAAATCCTTTTATCCGTTTTCGATAAGAAGAAAACGGAGGGTTTTCAAAAACGTATTAGTATGGGCGTAGCCTAAAACTCTCTTAGTTCATCCGGCGCTAAATCGTCATTCAAAACATCAGTTTATTTTTCCTTGTTAGCTTAACTTTTTACAATTATCATAGTACTATATATTGTAAGTTAGATCAATATTTAATTTTATTACTGTAGCATGATTGATGATTGCAAGAGCATTGAAATATTTGTATAATTCTCCAATACATATTACTATTGTTTTTGTTGTTGTTGTTGTTATTATTATTATTACTATTATTTATTATTATTATTACTATTATTTTAGTTATTGTTATTATTATTGTATAATTATTAGTGTTGTTGATATATTGTTGTTGTTAGTTAGTTAGTTAGTTTAGTTATTCAATTTTAATGAAATCATTAATTTCACAACACTATTCGTATGTGTAGATATGTATTCCAAGTGCATTTAAATTTGTGGTATTTCCCTCTTTGGTGAATTCTGATTTTGTCTTTCTAACGTAATCTGTTAGAAAGTAGAACTTTTTGTAAACCTTTTCAAGATTCTATCCTCACTGGTTTGGTGTATTATTCTAACTTTCATTCTTTTTCTTGTTCGTGTATTCTGTTCACTGCGGACCACAAGAATTTTGCATCGGTAAGTTAACTATCTTCTAAATTTAGAACTTTGTGTGATTTGTAATGGATTTTTGACGTTGCTTGTTCATTATACTGTTTAGTATCCAGGTATCAGTGCTTAATTGAGATGTTCTGTTTAAACTTATGTTGTCTCGGTTTTTTTCATGTTCGTTCTCTCTGTGGATGATGCTGTATGTTAGGGTGTAAGTATGATTTTGAATTAATTTGCTGTGATTACTTTTGAAACAGAGGCAAATATATTACATCAGTATATGCGTGTGAAGATCAGGTCCGTACAATGTTGGTGCGATTGAATTAACCTCCTAAAATTTGCAACTTATTAGACGTGCCTTTTTCAGTGTATATTAACTTCAAGTCAGGTTATGATCATGTAATTACAAGTGAAATACTTTAAACTTCGGCTTCATTGAGAACAAATCTTTCTTAAAATAACTCAAAACAGCTGGCATGCACAGGAACAGAGAGCATAAAACACGTAGGATTTTAGGGCACTTAAGATAGACCCCATATCCATCTGTTAGTACGCTTATACAAAGTTAAACTCCGTCTCCGATAGGCCATTTTGGCTTCTTTAATCCTTGACTGGAGCAGGCTTGACTTAGTTTGCCTTACTTATTAACGCCCAGTGTCTACTATAAACGCCCCCCCTTCTTTAAAAACGAAAAATAATAATAAACGGCCTCGGACATTTCCTGGATCATTTGCGGTGTGTATTTTATGGTCCAGTAAAGCATTAGAATGTTGTGAATCCAAGCCAGTTTTCAGTCTCGAGAACGTAGGAACTCTCGAAAATTCATCCTAGAGCGTGCCCTTGTTTATTAACTACAATCGAAACTTATTAAGCAGCCCTCTACTAAGCAGCCACCCTTTATTAAACGGCCACTTCTCAAAGTCCCAAATATTTTCTCTGTCATTTACTGTAAATTGCCACTCTATTAAGCGGTCACCTCCATTAAGCGGCCGCGGCCATCCTTGAGCGCTCCCAAATACAGTCGAACCTGTATTAAGTGGCCCTCTATTAAGCGCAAAACGATCTTTGTTGGCCATTTTGACAGGGTTTCTGACTGTTTTCGTCTGCGCGCAAGTTAGTACACGCCATCGTACACGCCCGATCCGGCACACTATCGTATGGGCCATGCACTTTGGTTTATATACGATTTTAAAGCCCATAACTTCTAAAACCTAATAAACTAATAAAACAAGGATTGACCACACCCAAGGCCCGTTGTTGGTGTCCCTCAATTAGGCGGCCACCAAGCTATTCCCCGAGGGTGGCCGCTTAACACAGGTTCGACTGTATTGTGTTCATTTTATTTTTAGTTTGTTGAATATATACTAATTTCTTGTGCTTCTTCTTTTGGCATTTCTGTACGTTGTGTCTGGTTTGGCGGATAAAATACATCTTCTGCGGACGTAGTATGTAAGTATACATGCTTAATTTTGTGGTTAATAAAATCTGATACATTTTATTTGATTGGTGTCTTCACCGTTCTTCATTCATTCCTTTACCATCTCACTTAATTGTTCACCCATTTATGCGTTTACCGATTCACCTATTCGTTAATTCATCCATTCATGCCTCCATTCATTTATTCATCCATTCATCCATTTATTTATTCACTAATTCATTTGTTCATTCATCCATTTATTCATGTACCCGTTCATTAAAGTAATCTATTAGATTGCTTTTATTTCTATTTTTTCTAATTGAGGAGGGAGGGGTAATCGTCTTAATTCTCTCTCGGTATGCTGATTCAGTGTTGCGGAGATACAGTAAATTGTGTTGCACTCAGATAAAAAGTGTTCCAGTTTACCTGGCGAATTACTTCAAAATTATTTATTTCTACAGATTTGCATCAGTCTTCATTGAAATCCGTTATTTCGTATGAGTTGATAGACAATCAAGAAAGTTCTCCATGCCAAGTTGGCAATTATTGTTTCATATTCAATGAGCGCAACTGAAACAATCGTACAAAGATCAAGTTTGAGGCCTGTTTAAACGGTGCCACTATTTTAGCCAAAATGTTGGGGTCGTTTTAATGGGCCTCCCAACAATGCTGGGACGTGTTAGACGATGCAGGAACCATGTTGGATCAAGCTTGATTTCGTTCAAACTTTGATCCAACATAAACCCAACATTTCTTTTGTTCTCGGAAATGTTGGGACATGTTGGGACCGGTTTGAACACCATATAAATGTAAATGTAAATATAAATGTAAATGTAGTTAGCAGAACTATGTTGGGTGAATATTGTATCAGATGTTGGCTTGATGTTGGAATAGTTTGAACGGCCCCCGTACAACATCATACAACATCGCCCAACAGGGTCCAACAAATGAAGAGCTCAGTGCATAAACGGCCTAAGTGACCTTTTTAGTTTGATTTTCCAGAAACTTAGAAATCTCTGTATTTTTCACGCCTAAGTTGTCCTCAATACCTATAAAATGTAACTTATGTTGTTTGGTGGCTTTAAAACACGGTTTAGAACACCAAGTAGAGATTGGCAAATTTTAGAGGGGGGGGGGGGGCTACCGGAACTGTACAAGTTATGGGTGATTTTCTTCATCACGATTGCCTGTACAACCCTGTCCTGTTTGTCTCAACACATCCACAATGTGTCTCTTTCTTTTTGCCTACAAATTTTTAGTATTTCAAATATAGCCTTACCAGACATAAAAGTGCAAGAATTCCATGATTTTGAAAAATAGACCTAAAAAGGTCACTTAGGCCGTAAATGCACCGAGCTCTTCAAATATTGGTACCGTTTAAACGAGCCGTTTCTCCAATAAAATGTTTCCACATTTATAAGTGGAAGTCCGCTTCCTTTCTCTGTAAACGCTCTGCATCTTTTCTCTGTAAGAGTTCATAGTTGTAAGACTTTAAGTGTGTGCATTGTATTTTCCGTAAAAAATCAAACCAGCATATATGAGCAAATACAGGACCATTTTATGATATACTGTGGGCTGGGGGTGGAAGAATGATTTGCTTCCAAATTGTTTTTTGTTTCAAAATTGTATCACAACTTATACTTCATGATTCCCTCTCTGAACCTCTTTTTTACAGGAATCTATTGTCTAAGTGATTTTTGGCCTGTTTATATCTTGCAAATTTTGTTCCCGAAATTATCTCTCTCCCCCCCTCCCCCCTAGCTAGCCTCATCCGCGGGTAACTTTAAGTGTGTTTCAGGCACAGAATATCCAAATAGGACGAGGGTTATAGCAAGTGATGATGAATGATGGTAAATTAGATATACCCTCATTAGCCATCACTAGGCATCACTACAACTGACTAACCTCCGTAGGAAAACTCAATAAGAGTGTTTCAGGCACGGAAGTATCAGTGCAGTTAGGACAGGGATGTAGCAAGTGATGATGAATGATGGTAAATAATACACAATGATGGATAAGGAGACCTTACAGACTTGCCAGTGGGTGAGGCTAGGTCCCTCAGTAACCATCACTAATTCCAGTGAATCTTGTCTTATTGCAGACTGCATTGCACTGGGCAGCGAAGCATGGAAGGAAGGACATTATCCTGCTGTTAGCCAAGACTGGAATTGACGTCAACGTGAAAACGGTACTACAGTGGTTGATATCTCCATGCCATGCATGCTTATTAAACAAACACGAATAATTATATATGCACCAGCACTAGCACTCAATGGCGAGATTGGCAATCTTTGTCAGTTATCGATGTAGATGCAGATATGGTGAATGATTTCATCAATAACCCATTTCCGAATTACGCTCCAGTGCCCGCGAACAAAAGCTTGAAGGCAAGGCTATGTTCCTATTTCTCATACATTTGCTATAATTTGAGAACCAAGCCTCGACTTGAGGACTTTGTTCACACGCACTGGAGTGTAATTCGGAAATGGCCTATTAGGGTAATTAATTCAGGTCAACGGACATTTTGTTCACGAAACAGACCACAGAGTATTTACTGTTCCATTGTTTAATGGTGAATGTATTTCGTTTTAAATTTCTTCCATTTGATTGCTTACAATTGATCTGTTTTATTGTAACATCTAAAGACATTTATGCATCATTGTTTGATTGCTTTAATGTGGAGGTTCTAATCATCCTTTCTAACTTTTTTCTTTCTGCATGATATGTCATCCACTGGTTGAACAGCACGTAAGTACAAATGAACCTTGTTACAGTATTATGAACATAACGTTGCACAGAATTAACGTCGCTAAGATTAACGCTCCACGAAATTAATGCTCCATAAAATTAAACGCGAACTTTTAAAAATGGCTTTAATTTCGTGGAGCGTTAATTTCCTATAATAAGGTACACGTAATTCAAGAAAGGTTGCTTTGTGAAAACATAAATCATAAAACAGAAAACATACGACCAAGAGGAATTCTGGGTATCCACTTGTTAAGTATGCACACCTTGGGTGTACATACTTTCCATCCGAGATCTTCCGAGTATGGTTTCGGAATCTTTTTATTTATTATTACCTTTTTATGTATTCTGCTTCTTCCCCGAAGTGAAAGAGACGCTGCCACAGGTTTCCCCAATTACAGCAGGCCCTTTGTAGAAGAGGAGGTGACAGACCACAACACCGGCATTAGCCTACTCCTATCGACAAGTGTGTGGGTTCTTTTATGAACCCCGATAGACCGTCGAGAGACTAAACCAACGGCTTAGCGTCCCTGTCCACGGACGGTGTGGCGAAAGAAGGCCGCACAAATACAACCCTCGGGAAGACCGGGGATTGAACCCGGGACCTTCTGGTTGGGAGTCAGAGATCTTACTGACTAAGCCAACCATTCTCACTCGATTTGCTATGATTTCATAACTTAACCAAGTCACAATGGATGCTAATAAGCGGATACCAAGAATTTCTCTGGGTCGTATGTTTTACGTTTTATGATTTATGTTTTAAACAAAGCAAGATTTCATGAATTAGGCGTATTGTATTTTCAAAAGCCTCCGTTTTCAACTGAAAACCTCTGGTTTTGAAACGTATTAATGTGCATGGGGCCAAAGAGTCAGTTTTGTTTGATGCGTTTTCAAAAGTCTCCACTTCGAAAGCCTCCGTTTTTGGTGAAAATGATTAGCGTTTTTTATCGTTTTATTAATGTGGATGATCGGCACAAACGCTATAAAAAAGGTATGCGTTTTTAAAGGAAAACAAATGAGTGTAGACGAGACCTAACTTTTAAATGATAAGACCAGCCACGCTTACTTTATTATATTCCTTTTACCCCCTATACTCTTTGCCCAACCCCGTACTCCCTGTAAGTAATGACGTTCTCAAAGTTGAAGTTATTTTACTCACCAATAGATGTTCGACAGATATTAATTCGAGCGAGACTGAAACTCGAATTTATTAGTGACACTTTCTTCTCTTCGTTACTTTGCTATTCAGCTCTTCAGTTGTAAGAGTTTTGCCAGTAACTTTTTTAAAAGTAACATGTTGCAATGACAAACTTAGTTGAAATTACCCGGTACAATTACAAATTGCGGTGGTGATTTGAGTACCCTGCGAGCAAAGGCCTCTCTTATACCCACGAACGTGATGAGAGAGACCTTTGCTCACAGGATGTGATTGATCTGACGGAGGGCTAGCGCTCGAAATGGCAGCAAAAACCTTCCAACTGAATAGCGAAAACATACCATATCAACTTTAGTAACTCAATCACAGTAGTTTTATATTGGATGTTTGAAAACTTTTTAGTTTGCAGAGTTTCTAACTGTTTTCAAACTTTGTTCTACTTACATGTCCTGTTGATGGCGCATTATGGACCATTATATACACCAGGGGGTAGGTATACGGTAAATGTGCGTATACGTGACGTTTCACACATTATGCGGTAAAGTTGCAGGGATGTAGAAAGAAGCCGGTCCACGGACCGGCTATTTACGAGAGAGAAATATATTAAACTTTGAAAGAAAACAGCTTGCGATTTGAACGATTTCTTAAATAGGAAATAAACATTTATATGTCATTTGTAATTTTGCAATATTCTGTAAGTTTTGTTTCCTTTTGGCTTCTGCTTCACAACAAAGCATTCATTACAGCTGAGGTTTACGAACGAATGCAGCAGCTTTACGTGATGTGACATAATTACCCACTGCAGGCGATAATAGAAATATGGAATTTTTTTGCTGAATTTAACATAGTTATAATACAAGTGGTTACTATATCGGTTTGGTGGGCAAAACACGTAAAAAGGCACCATTTTAAGTCAAATTTCCAAAAATTTCCCGGTGGAGCATGCCCCCGGACCGCCCTAGAAACTCGCACCTTTGACTCTCGAAAAAATACGTGCACCCCCTTAAAACCAACGTGGACCTGTTTTTGCAAGAATCTGCTGCACCCCTGAAGTTGGTGCAGGTAGGATTAGTCTTGCGCTCCTGTTAATTTTGTTGTTCTGTTTTGCAGGGTTACACTCCGTTACATCTGGCCGCTATGCATGGTCATGATGAAGTTATCAAGTGCCTCGTTGATGAGTACGGTAAGATAGGTTTCTCATTTCCCTTTGTGTTGCGTAAATCCCCATTTACCCGAGCAAGTTTTTCTTGACAAGTTTTATTTGCTCGTGTTAACGACGAAAAAAGTCGAAATGTGACAAGTTTTTCCTTGACAAGTTTCCTTGTTCAAAAACTAGCATGCCAACTCTTGAACAAGGAAATTTGTCAAGGAAAAACTTGTCAAGTGCAAAACTTGCTCGTGTAAACGATATGACAAGGAAAACTTGTCAAGGAAAACTTGTTTATCCGTCTACACGAGCAAAAGAAAGTTGTCAAGGAAAACTTGTCAAGGAAAACTTGTTGGTCCATCTACACGAGCCAGTAAACTTGTCAAGAATATTTGTCAAGGAAACTTGCTCGTATAAATGGGGCTTAAAAATACACTGCGTGCAGATAGCAAGAAGGGAGTGAGAGACAAACAGATACACACGGATAGAGACAGACAGAGACAGACAGACAGACAGACAGACAGACAGACAGACAGACAGACAGACAGACAGACAGACAGACAGACAGAGACAGACAGACAGACAGACAGACAGACAGAGACAGACCGACAGACAGATAGACAGACAGAGACAGACAGACAGACAGAGACAGACAGAGACAGACAGATAGACAGACAGACAGACAGACCGACAGACAAACAGACAAACAGACAAACAGACAGACAAACAGAGAGACAGACAGAGACAGACAGACAGACAGACAGACAGACAGACAGACAGACAGACAGACAGACAGACAGACAGAGACAGACAGACAGA